>BQNB010123486.1:4880-20091 GCA_026074375.1 Tanacetum coccineum
ACCATACATATTCAGGGGTGGATGCATGTGTATACTCTCTATGTGTGTGTGTGGGGGGGGGGGGGGGGTGCCCTCCTTAGCTAGCTCGAGAAGATGATTTCGCCTTGAGATCCGCTCGTTCATTGCAACAGAATTCATCATCTCATATCCGTACTCTTGAGGTTGTTATTTGCTTAATTTCGTTATATATTTCATGTTTTGTGGGTGTTTTTATGGTGTCCGTACAATTTTTGTTACAGTTAGGGTTAATATAATTAGGCGGATGCTATTATTTGTGATTACATGTCGAAATGAGCGAATACTTTACGTTTCGTCTGTGTGTGTTTTGACTTTAGTTAGGTTTTCGTGTATATAAATTAAAGATTAAAATGATGATAAGATATTTAATTAGCTGAGATTCACATATGTAAATGATTAGGCGTGCGCTATAGTTTTGTGTGTACATGCCGAAATGAAGGTGTTTCATGTTGTTCGTACAATTATATGTAAAATAGTTGTCTACATGCCGAAATGAGCTTATATTTCGCGTTCCGTATGTGTTTTGTTGTTTGTATGTGATTATTCGTTATAGGATTAGAATGATAACATCTTAATATACTTAGCATAGTGTAGTTAGCTATCTACGTTAGATGTGAATTGGTTATGTAAATGATTAAGCGTGTTATATGCCAAAATGAGATTATATATCGCATTTCGAGTGTGTTTTGTTGTTTGTATAGTTATTCATTATAGCTAGGGTGTGTCGTATTAGATGGCTACTAATCGGCGTGAACTTAATATTAAAAAGTGAGTTTAATTAGAGATATTTAAAATGATGATATGTTACTGCAAGGAAGCTTGTTGAAAATTTAGCTTAGTCTACTTGGGTTATACGAGATTATTAAGCAGAATGATGTGATTAAATGTTATTGTAGGTGAGCTTGTTTTATCTTTGTTTGTTATGGAGGAATGATTGTTATTAATTTTAAATTTTGCTTAATGTAATCACTAGGTGACCGGATGACAAGTGATCGATCAATGACCGGATGACAATTGTTTAACAGATATTCTTATGTTTTCGAACAATATATAATTTTTTTTTTAACGGCAAAGATGGAATATATAAAAAAAAGAGACTAGCAAGACGCTAGAAACTTAAAGTACAATAGAGTCAACAAAGAGAAATACATAACATCAAAAAATGGTAAAATCCCGAGACTTTAATTGCGAGGGAATCAAAAGGGATGAAAAAACTTTTGACACGAAGGCCGACGGATCGGTTTTCACTTCGGCAAAAGAAAAACCCCCCATCCTCAAAACCGACGAAGATGCCAAACGAAAAAACCTTGGCGTACAGGTACGCCAACCCAGCGAACTTGAACGCCAGCTTCAGGAAAAAACCAAAAGCAGCTCTAACCATTGCCATTACGCGTGATCGAAAGGGGATACATAAGCCAGTCATTCCAAGATAACTTCATATGGTCCCTATTGTGAAGCCACGAAAATGAAGAGAAACGAACATTATCGAATAGATCACTTTTCCTCAACGGTTGAGAGCTAAACGTGACGCTATTTCGGTATCTCCAAAGCCACCAAAGAACCGAAGTAGTAATAACATAGAACCTGTGTTTTTTCTCTTTAGAAGCATGCCAAGAGATGATCCAATCATTGAAAGAATCCCAAGAAGAAGCTTGAAAAAGAGGAATATCACACCATCTAAGAATGAGCTTCCACATATCGGTAGCAATGCCGCATTCGAAGAAAACATGATTAGCAAATTCAACATTGGCATTGCAAGAAGGACAAGAGATGGCCGGAATATCCATACCACGCGAAGAGAGATTCAATCTATGAGGGAGTCGGTCCAAGGAAAGCCTCCACATAAACACATTGACCTTCCGGGGGATAGATTTATCCCAAGTAGTAGTATGAGCAAGAGTGGGAAGGATATATACATGTTTTAAAATGTATATAGAGGGTCCAAAGGGACCAATATAGTTAGGGATGATGGAAAAACCACCCGAAATCGATGGAGAAAACCGAAACCCGAACCGGTTGGGTCAGGTTCGGGGACGGGTTGGCATGTTTGGATACGGGTTTGGGTAGAAATATTCTTTTTTTCTCGGGTACGAGTTCGGTTCGGTATCTGGTAATACTAGGGGTGTAAACGAGTCGAGCTTTTAGCGAGCTACTCGAATCCGTACTCGCTTTTATTGCCATTTTATATAAAGCCAATTTGGGATCCTAGCCTTGTACAAAATAGTTGACTACTCGTATTCTAAAAGTTATTTTTATCAACCATATCTTGGTAATTACAAAAAACTAGTCACGCCTGACTCTTCAATTCTCATATCAGTTCTTTTATCTTCGCAGTTTATGTCTGAAGGTTCTTCTTTTATCTTTTTTATTTTATTTTTAATGCATTAATTGTTTGTTTATTTAATTATTTAATTATCCATTAAACTTGTATACATAATTATCTAACTTGAAATCATTACAATTGTAATGAGAGTGTAACTGTGTATTGATCATTTGATTATTTTCGCACTTCATACTTAGGCATATTTTTTACATTGTCCATGAACGAAATCATATGTTTCTTACATTGTTCATGTCCAACGAATATCCAATTGCGGATAACCGAAACCCGCGGGTAAACATATATAGCGTCATAATTTTTTTTTGTTATATTTAAAACTACAAATGATTAGTCTATGAAAATTTTAATTCTATCATGTTTGAAAATTTAACATTAGACTACTATGCAATTGAAAGTAAAACATAGTACTGTAGTACTTTCAAAAAGATTTTATTTACAAATGAAACTTGACTTATCTTTTGTAGGTACATTAGGCTGTTTATAATGGCCGGTCGCCATGTGAGTCGCTGAGGGTCAGCTGAGGGTCGCCCATGTGGCTCAGGTCGTGAAGGTCGGCAAAAATGAAAATGGAGATGTGAGTCGGTACTACGACCGGTTCATGTGCTTCTTTGTGTGTATATTAATTAATTAAAAAATAATTTTTTTGGGGTATTTTTTTTAATGTAGGTCACCTTAGTGTAACTAATCATACTTCACATAAAATAGATTCAAACCATCCAGTTTCTATTCGGCCCTGAAACCTCGCCCAGTCCATCGTTCAAAAAAAGATTAAATTATACGAAGAACCCGTCACCGCTAACACGCGGGTACCCGTCTATTTTAACTTATTTTTCAAAGATGCTACTTATGTTCTTTTCTTTTGTTTGGACCTTACGTTTATTTGGATATGAAATACTTTTCATTGTTATTGCTTAAAGTTATTTTAGTTTAAATTATCATTTATTTGTACAGTTGTTGTTAAAAAACGTTTAACCGAATAACATTTGTTCACTGCAAAATATAGTCACATGGTACCCGCCGCCGCATTGCGCGGGTACCCTGCTAGTTACTTCTTATGTAGACTTGAACGAGATAAACACAAATTAAACCACTTGATTCACACGAATACCATGTACCTAACCTCATTCATTCTTAATATATTCATCGGGTATAAACCCTTTTACCTAAAACAAGAAACCTTTGGCGGGGAGATTTTCTCAACATAACTTTCGTCATCATTTGAGCATCTAAATATATTCATCAAGTATAAACCCTTTACCGAATGCAAGAAACCTTTGGCGAGGAGATTTCCTCGCCTTAGCTTTCGTCATCATTTAAGCATTTCATTCTTTTTCATTTTCACTAATTGTATCTTATGTAGATTTGAACGAGATAAACACAAATTGAACCTCTTGATTCACACGAATAACATGTACCTAACCTCATTCATTCTTAATATATTCATTGGCTATAAACCCCTTACCCAAAATAAGAAACCTTTAGCGAGGAGATTTCCTCGCCATAACTTTCGTCATCATTTGAGCATTTCTTCCTTTTTCGTTTTAACTAATTGCTTCTTATGTATAAAGTGCAAAATGTTTGATAACGTAGCAGTAACAGTAATTATAAAGTGCAAAATTACAGAAATTGGCATAGATTGATTGGTTTATATTTTATGTTAACATCTTAATTTTTGAGGGTATATGTAATTATAAAACAAAACGCTCGAGCATTATCCGAAATGCTTCTTTAGCAAGCATTTCAAATGGAAGCAGTTTCACAAAATCTAAACTCTAGTTGCTTTATTGTCAAACAAGCTTTTCAACAAAACCGCTAACCGCTTATCGCTTACCCTTCAAAAATGCTTCCAAATGTTGGGCTACCAAACATGACCTTATTGTTTACAAACTAACAAATAAAATCAGTTAAAAAAAGCAAATATAAGGATTAGAAGTTATTGATGGGTCAACGTGTAACACATTCTAATCTTATCACACGTACACGCACAGAAATATTTTAAGTGTTTAACCTATTCTTTTAATCATTTTTAGCATAAAATAATATAAAGGATAACATGCACAAGCTCAAAAAAGCTATTAACCGTTTAAGTGCTTAACCCATTTTCTTAATCGTTGCTAGCATAAAATAATATAAAGGATAACATGCACAAGCTCAAAAAAGCTACTAACCGGCTAGCCTTCAAATAGTTTAATTGTTACCCATGCAATTGGCCAACAGTGCATAGCCATCTTTGACATATATTTTAAGGTGATAAGATATACACATTAAGCACTAAACACACACATTCATGGCTGTAATGCTTATAAGAACCACCAAAGCCTTAAAAGCACTCATACCACCAAACAATGGAGTGTTTTTAGTAAGTAAGTATTGACAATGGTTTAATGAGGTCCATAAAAGACATAGTTATGGTATAAATACAGAAAGATGTTAGTACTCTTTTATCTCATCTTCACAAATAATCATTCTAGTACACAAATACCTTACATTAGTCTGCAATGCTGAAATCGGCAAACCTATGGATGGATGCGTCAAGTCATTTGCCTCTCTACTCAAAAGTTAGTCTGCGTGACAGAACTCAAATAGCAGTCGCGTGAAGTGCGTAAAAAATACTTCGCAGTGGAATGTAAGAAACTATAACAACTATCAATCTAGTACATAATCCCACAACGGCGATCGCGCACGATAACCATCAAACACGCCCCTGCCTGAAAGTACGAAGTGCCCGAAAAGACCAGACAGGACCTCAGCCGCCTTGGTGTTAAGCGTCCCAGGTGAAACACACGGAAAAGTTTCACACCTGGTGGTTTGCCCCTCGGCAAGAAATATTGCGTTCGGGATCAAAAAATAACTGAAATGGTCATTCAAGAAGCTATGAACTTTAATTTGCTAAGTATTTGTAAGATAATACTTTTCATTTTCTAGTTAAATGTTTGTATGATAGCTTCTTAGTTATAATCTTGTTTTTCTTTTTTCTTTGTATTTGTTTTCGTTGTAATCATTCTCGTGATTCATTCGTTTGTAAACTCCATTTCACGTTGTTGTATTATAATCATATCTTGCTAGTCTCTTGGTGAAGGTGTGGTTGAGCTATCGTTATTTATCGAGGTTGTTAAAATATAATAATTTCTTTCTTTTAAACGAAACTAAAATATATACGGAGTATCATTTATCGATTTATTAACATAGAATATTATCAAATTGTATTTTGAATGTTAACTATAAAACGTTTAAAAGTACTTTTCAAAATTATTTGAATGTTTCCGTTAAGGATAGGATCCACATGAGAGGTAAAGTTGAGTTTGTGTGAGAGGTAAAATTATGTATTAACAACAACAAAAAAAAAAAAAAAAAAAAAAAAAAAAAAACCCGGTCAAACCGGTTTTAGTGGTTAACCGGAACCGAACCGGTTTCGGCTCAACCCGGTAACAAACCGGTTCCAAACCGGTTCAGGGTTTGGCCAAACCGGTTTCGGCTCCGGGTTGACCGAAACTGGTTCCTGTTTGACTCAAACCGAACCGATCTGGTTAACCGATTTGCGCACGACTAATGGTAGTAGTTATTGAGATCGGTTAGGGAAGATCGTCATATGCTTTATTATTCTTTAAAATAATAAAGAATAATTAAACATGGATCTTGGGAAAATTTAAAGCCACTTAGTTAAAATTATCTTGGTTCATTCGTAAAATATTATGCACATGAATGTTGCTGGTTTGCATATTGTGCAAATGACGGTAACTGTTGCAGAAATCTATTTGAAAGTTAGTTATTTTAAACTAAAAAGTGTGACCATTCATGAAAGGTTATGACTTTTCACCAAAAGTCATATTGTCTATTATATATAGACACAATTTGGTCTTTCATTATCGCATGAAGAATCATAACAACATACAATCTTCTTTATGTTTTTGCTCTCATTCTTGTGCCTAAATTTGAGTGTGTTCTTGTCTTATCCGATATACGAACTTCGTGTAACCCAAGGCACAAATAGGGTCGAAATATTGTATTCGGAAAGAGAACTATACACGATTCAAGAATTATCCAAGCAATCTATGATTATCGAGACCCGAATACCAACAAACCATATATTGAACGTTTTGTGATGAAACTAGTTTATAACTTGAAAAAAAAAAGTGTATTTCCAAGTATTGTGATGAAAGTAGTTTATAACATAAAACCAAAAATCGTAATTTGCAATTAAAAAAAATGTATTTTCACTACTTAAGTCTCACACCTATTAATCACAAGACTCAACGTTTGGTTTGTATGTTTTTAAGAATTAATAGAACCACATACTCTATCTATGAGAAAAAAAAATTTAGTCCTACATGTGTACCTTGTTTCTTAAGACTCGATAAACGAATAAAGGAGGAATAAAATGTTATATTCTTTTCTAGAGGAATAAAGGAGGATACATATTCTGTGGTATAAAGTGGATACATACCCTTTCCAAACTTTCATAATATTTAGCGAAAACTTTTCTATTCTTGTAAAAGAAATAGCATGAGTGCAAACAATTTTGAAGACGCCAAGCTCCTGAAAATGAAAGATTTTATCTGATTTTAGTTTGTGTAACGGTTGGTTGAAAACCCGTGAATTAATCAACCAAAAGATCAAAAACTATGATTTCCCAAAAAAAATTATCATGAATAAAAATGTTTTGTATTAAGATATATGGGATTACTTTTATTTTGGGTTTCTGAAATAACGGTTCCTAATAAACCATAGGCGGAGCCAAAAAAATTATTTAAAGGGGCCGACATATAAAATAGGGTGACTAAGTGTAAAAACTTGTAGAAAAGCGTCTTGCAATCTAAATAACTAATGAATAAAATGTGTTGATTAGTGGTGGCTCAGCACCCACTAGTCACCTAGTAGATTCGCGCTGCATTTAAAAGACAAAATTAAGCTATTTGAATTTTTATTAGAGATAAAATTGTACTGTAATCTGGGACAAAAGGATGTGTTTTGCAGAAAAATAATATGGTAACTACTCGATCATTTTTTAGTTCTGCAAGATATAATTTTGATTGTTTCACGATCCTCTTTACTAGAATAAATAAATAACCCATGTTATCTTTTTCTAGAAGTAGAAAAAATGAACCATTTCTGCCTAAGACCAAAGAGGAATATATATGTGCTCTCTTTCTAATTTTGGTGGCGTAAAGTGAACACATTCCCTTTTCACTAAATTATTTATTCTAGAGTTGTAGCAACAACTTTATATGAGATGTGGGTTTGAATTTTACAGTAGCTTCGCGGTTAGCTTTCAGGTAGATAAGTTAATTTTGAAAAAAATTACTTTGCCGTAAATTAAATGGTCACTTCTTTAATTACAAATATACACATTTGGTGACTAATACACTGTCGTTTTGACAGTGGGTCAGGTGCTACAGTATCGGGCTTCCATTTTGGGTCAGCCTGATTTTAGGTTTTTTTTTTTTTTTTTTTTTTTAAATTTATGCACAAAGTAGGAGGGAAAAAAAATATTACAATGATTTATTCAGATAAAAAAAATACCCGCGGAAACATCTTCGATACCTAATAACTTTAAAATAATCGATATGGTCACAAACGTACAACCCATTATATTAAAAAAAACCCATATAGCAAAAAAAAACAACACTTTAAACATGAGGCCCAACACATAAGCCATATAAAAAAAATTATTACTAATATACACATTTGTCGACAAACTAGCCTAAAATTCGCATAAAATGTGGCCCAAAGTAAAAAAAAAAAAAACTAGCCCAAAATTAGCCTGAAATCTGGCCCAAAGTAAAAAAAAATACAAAACGGACCCTCACCTTTTAACTATTTACGATTTTCTTACACAAAAATTCCCGTAAAAAAATTTACAAAACCGTCCCAAAAAAAGAAAATATTCGGGAAAATATTAGCCCGTCCCAACGCAAATTTTTTTTCCCCGAATCATACAAAAAAAGAAAATATTAAAAATTAGCCCCGCATAACGCATCGCCAAAAAAAACCCCCCGAAACGTAAAAAAGGACCCTCACCTTTTAACTATTTACGATTTTCTTACACAAAAATTCCCGTAAAAAAATTTACAAAACCGTCCCAAAAAAAGAAAATATTTGGGAAAAAATTAGCCTGTCCCAACGCAAATTTTTTTTCCCCGAATCATACAAAAAAATAAAATATTAAAAATTAGCCCCGCCATAACGCATCGCCCAAAAAAAAACCCCGAAACGTAAAAAAAAATTATTCGGGAAAAAATTAGCCCCGCCGCAACGCGCGGGTTCTTTTGCTTGTTCTTATTAGTAGACCGGTATCAATGTTGCATTTCACATATTGTCTAGAAAATGAGGCGTATTGCGAAAATCGGATGTCGCTGCTGGACCTGAACCACTAACAACTAACAAGCCGTTCTAAAAAAAAAAATGTACTCCTCCATGTATAGCACTGTGTTTGTATCGAAGAATAGTTGGGAGCAAAAGTAAACTACTACAAGAAAAATAAACATTCATTAACAGTGGTTTTAATAACATACTCCTTCCGTCACATATTAAATGTTTACTATTGACTTTTTAATTTTTCCTTTTTCAACTTTGATCTTAAATATATTTGTTTGTGTTATGTGATAGTTGATAAAAGTTATACCAATGAAAAATACATTTAAAACTCAATGCATTCATATCTTTTGCATCATATTATATAACACAAACAAACATATTTAATGTTAAAGTTAAAAAAAAAAGACTTTAAAAAAAAGTAGACATATAATATGAGACAGATGAGTTAAGTGTTATTAAGGGATAGGTAATGATAATGACAATGATTAAAGGTGATTGGTTTGCTATAATGTAATGGAGTTGAGATCAATGAAGATTCAATATTTATCAAAGATCCAATGGACCAATCATAGCCACTCATTTTTTATTAAATTAAAAAAAACTCACTTTCCACCTCTTTTTTAAAATTAAAATATCTTGCAAACGGAAAATCTTTAAACGACAAAAAATACACCACCACGACGAGAATTAAATCATCTTTCTAACGAGGGGCACTTTGATATAGTTTCGACGAACTTTTTTTCGATTTTTTTAGTCACATCTGAAAAAAATCACATGTGATTTGTATTACAAAATCACATGTGATTTTACAAAATCACATGTGATTTTCTAGAATCGCATGTGATCTTTATAGACGTGACTAAAAAATAAAATTTAAAAAAAAGTTCGTCGAAAGTATATCAAAGTGCCCCTCGTTAGAAAGATGATTTAATTCTCGTTACAATGGTATGTTTCATTTTATGTAACGATTAACGGTTTGTGGGATATTTAATTTTAATAAAAAAGGTGAAAAGTGAGTTTTATTTAATTGATGAAAAAATTGATGGTTGAGATGGAGTCTTGAGATCTATGATAAAATATGAATCTTTATTGAACTTTTGGCTAATGTAATACTATCGTTACCCACTACTGGACAATTTCTAATTTGAGGGTAATATACCAAGTAATATTTTTTACATATTTTTCTTTCTTTCAACTTTATATATTAACAAGCAGAAATTACCCGCGCGTTGCTGCGGGCGTTAATTTTTCGCGCGTTGTTGCCAGACTTTTTTTTGTTTGGGTTTATTTTTTCGGTCTCATTTTTAATAGTTTTTTTTTCTCATATTAAATGATAATCGCGCGTTACTACGGCGCATTTTTTCTTTCTTATTGTATTTTGTGCGGATTTATTTTTTCGGTCTCATAACATTTTTTTTTCCTTCTTATTTTTAGCGAAAGAAGTGGGGGTGGGAGGGATTATAAACTTTTTTTTTTGGGCCGATGAAAAGTAACCATGCGAAAAAAAGGAAAAAAAAAGTTGGGCCAGATGTTGGACTAAACTTAAAAAAAATAAAATACTTGGGCCGGGCCAAAGTAGAGCCCAAGTGGCCCAAGTCAAACATTTGGCCACTGTTGATGAACAGTAAATTTTTTTTTCCTTCTTATTTTTAGCGAAAGAAGTGAGGGTGGGAGGGATTATAAACTTTTTTTTTTGAGCCGATGAAAAGTAACCATGCGAAAAAAAGGAAAAAAAAGTTAGGCTAAATGTTGGACTAAACTTAAAAAAAAAAATACTTGGGCCGGGCCAAACTTGAGCCCAAATGGCCCAAGTCAAACATTTGGCCACTGTTGCCACTGTTGATGAACAGTGGTCAAATGTTTGTGTTATAGTATATTGTCAAATTATTTTGTTTAAATTTTATTATATGAAAATGACATTATCTTTATACTTCAACGAAAAATAAACTTTCGTATATTATAATATTGATTATGTCTCTGCTGCTTTGTTGCAATGAGAAAAGTTCTATGTAGAACACTATCTAATTAAAGAACAATCTACTTCATCTCAACCTTCCATTTTATTTTCATATAATGGTTTAAATTAATTTCTATTTTAATTTAATTAAAAAACTCATTTTCATCCTAATTTTTAAAAATTAAATATCTCACAAACCGTTAATCGTTACGCAAAATGAAATATACCATCGCGACGAGAATTAAATCATCTTTCTATAGAGGGGCACTTCTATATACTTTCGACGAACTTTTTTTTCGATTATTTTTTTCAGCCACGTCTGAAAAAATCACATGTGATTTTACGAAATCACATGTGATTGTGATACAAATCACATGTGATTTTTTCAGACGTGACTGAAAAAAAAAATTGAAAAAAAGTTCGTCAAAAGTATATAGAAGTGCCCCATAAAGAAAGATAAAAAATACTCGTCGCGATGGTGCATTCTTTTTCGTTTGACGTAAATTTAATTATACCATCGCGAAGAGAATTAAATTATCTTTCTATAGACGGGCACTTTTATATACTTTCGACGAACTTTTTTTTAAATTTCCGCCCAGAAAAAATCACACGTGATTCGAAAAATCACATGTGATTTCTTACATTAAAAATCACACGTAAATTTGTAAATTCACATGCGATTTATGAATTTATGAAATCACACGTGATTTATTACTTTAAAAATCATAAGTGAATTTGTGAAATCACATGCGATTTATGAAATAGCACGTGATTTTTAAAAACAACAAATCACAAGTGATTTTACAAATCACGTGTAATTTTTTTTGGCGGAAATTTTAACACTAAAAAGTCGTCAAAAGTATATGAAATCGATTTTTTTAGTTACGTCTGAAAAAATCACATGTGATTTGTATCACAAATCACATGTGATTTTATGAAATCACATGTGATTATGCTACAAATCACATGTGATTTTATGAAAGTGGAGTTTTTTATTTGTTTTTTTTATTTGATAAAAAATGAATGGCTAGGATTTGTTCTTTTGTTCTTTGAGATGATATTGTTCTATCATGATCTCACCTCAACATTTTTTTAAAACAAATCATTTGTTTAACATATAATAATGAATAAATGAACACAAAAGTTTCACGGCCAACAAAACGTCAGGGTCGTTTCTTTTTTTTTCCTGTTTGGAAATAGTTTCTGTTTGGATTAATGATCCTTTTTGGAGTCAGAACCATTTAAAGATACACCTGTTTCTTTTTTATTTCTTTTTCATACCGAATGACCTCGTAATTTACTCTTAACATGATGAAGTTATCGTGGTTGACATTAGAGGTAGGTGTGGAAGAAAAAAAAACAATTATTAGAGGGTATTTATGGAGAGGAGAGAGAATAAAAGAAAAAGTTATTGGTAACTTTTACTTGAAAAAGATCTTGGATGGAAACAAGCTTAATTTTAGCCCCTTTTTGCATTAAGGATTTTTTTTGTATTAAGAAAAAAAGAAACAAAAATTTTCCTAATTGAGTTAAGAAATTTCTCCATCCAAGATATTAAGCAAAAAAGAAACATCCCATGTATTATATTGTTATTTTTTATTGTTTAATGTTAATGCTTAAAAGTTGTTGTACAATAATTTTGAAGGTGCTCGTGAAAACAAATCAAAATCTAATGTACAAAAATATCACCGTTAAGGTGGTTTCAAAAAATTTCAAAGTAGTTTATTTATAAGCGAAGGGACGTTTGATCGTTGGATAATGTATTAAAATGGAGAAGGGACGTTTTGTGTTAAGGATGCTCGAAACTTAATAGATGAGGTTTTCCTTCCTAAAGCTTCAGCTGCTACCAGATGGTTAAAATTAGTTCCTATTAAAGTTAACATTTTTGTGTGGAAGCTCCAATGTGATCGTCTCCCCACTAGGAATAATCTGGTCCGAAGAGGTGTGCATGTTCCGCATGCGTGTTGTCCTGTTTGTGAGACGGGGACTGAAGATGTGGCTCATCTGTTTTTTCTTTGTGAGGTTGCTCGAGATGTTAGTCGCCTTATTTGTCGATGGTGGAATATTTCCTGGATGCAAGTTGGTTCCTTTGCGGAATGGCTTGATTGGTTCACTTCGATTCGTTTGGGTTCCAGATTGAAAAGTGTCCTTAAAGGTGTTTTTCTTGTTGCTTGGTGGAGTATATGGGGTTTCCGGAATCAACATCTTTTTTGGGCTCAAAAACCTCGAAGGCATGTCCTGTTCGATGATATAGTCACTCGTTCTTTTATTTGGATTCAAGCTAGATGTAAGAGTATTTTCACTTGAGATAGTTGGCTTCAACATCCTTATTTGCTTTCTCTGTAACTTGTTCTAGCTCCTTGCTAGTTGCTTCAATAAAAGTTGCCGTTCAAAAAAAAAAAAAAAGTTTATTTATAAGAAGTGAGTTAGTGTTTGCACATTAAAGTATTAACCAAGCACAATCAAATATAATAAGAATACTCATTTTATTCCTTGGTATTCTCATTGCTATTTCTATTTCTATTACCTAAAATGAACCAAGCACCCCTTAAATTTACCTTTTAGTAATATATTTTATAAAATGTAATCAAAAACTTAAAATTTAATATTTAATGACGTTTTTTGTCATAAAAGGCAAAAACTATGTACTCATTTTTTTTGTTACTATAAATAGATTTTCACCTACTAAATTACTACCTACACTTTTTCAAATGTGAGAGAAGCACGTAAAAGTTTAGTGACACTTTTTTATACTTTTAATGACATTTTTTTCTTTATGTATCACTGACAATTTTTTTTACGGTAACCGAATAACCTAAGTCTTGCACCGACACACACAAAACAAAAGTATCTAGCCACCGTTAATTATAACAACCCTTAAACATGATGAACCTTCAAAATCATAGTGATGGCCCGTTTGGTTCAAAGTTTCTTCAGGATTCTTAAAGAATTGGAATTAAATTTAAATTCTAAATCGTGTTTGGTTGAAAAACTTATGGAATTGGAATTAAACATTTCTTATACTAAGGAATTAAGCATTCCTTATACAAAGTGATAGAATCTTAATTCCATGTACTAAGGAATTTTTAAAAGTAATTTTTTTTTAAAGTAAATTTGGTAAATTTATAAAAAGTAAATTTTTAAAAAAAAAGGTAAATTTTTAATTGGTAAATTTATAAAAAGTAATTTTTTTTTTAAAGTAAATTTTTACTTGGTAAATTTATAAAAAGTAAATTTAAAAAAAAAAATTTAAAAAGTAATTTTTTTTGGAAAATTTATAAAAAGTAAATTTTTTTAAAACAATTTTTTAAATAACGTACGAATAAAAAATTAAAAATAATTAAAAAAAGTAAAAAAAAATTAAACAATTATTATTTGTAAACCAAACAGAAATCAGGCATGAAATTTCATTTCTTTCTCCTAACCAAACACATAACATATTTTGAATTTTAACATTCCAATTCCTTAAGATTCTCAATCCTTGATAGATTCCAATTTCTTAAAAAAAATCCTACGAACTAAACGGGCCCTAAATGTTAGTTACCAATTAACCAAAAGACCCACAATAATAAAACTAGCAAGAATATGAACTTTTGTTATTTGAACGCAAACATATTAACATGTTCTAAGAGTGTTGTAATATGATCATGTTTATCCAAAATTACCCTAGAATATATTCCCTAAAAAAACCTCAAATTAAAGTCCCTTTTTGAGGTGGTGGGGGACTAACAAGATTGCACATGAGGCACTTTGAGTGGCTCATAGTTTAGATATATTGTGGTGGTATACTTTTAAGCCCTTTTTTAGCCTTACCATGTGCATGCATGCACTTCTTGCAGATAGCACAAACCAAGCTCTGTGTGCCTCCAATATTGCTCCATGTTGGGATGCTTTGAGGTTAAACTAGTAATCTTGTGGTTGACTTATGCATTTTAATATATAGCAAGTGACATAATGATCACCTCAAATATGAAGCAATGATGTTTATCATTTTTTAGCTACGACAAGCAAGCTAGGTCAAATCAAGAAGAGCATATGGATGTGTTATTTTATACGATTTAATGGGAAAAAAACAGTTTGTAGTTGAAATTGGCTATATATATTACACGTTTAGACTAATCGAACCGTCGTATGACTGTGTTGGACGTCTTTTGGCTCGAACATAACATTACTAAACTGACTCTCTATGACTCATTCACAGTTGATGATTTGATGGCATGAATATGTCCATTAAATCATTTATTTTTGGAAAAATGTTATACACAAATAAATTATTGTTTGAACTTATGGCTTAAGAATTAGGGTTTTGCTAACCAATGCCTACTAGGCAAAGGTTAGTGTGTAATTAACAAACACAAACTTTTCAAATTAACATAAAATTCAATTAAATACACATTAAATAAATTTATAAATTGTTACATTTGAATACGATTTTCACTTAAATGAACCCCAATTTAATGTAGTTTTATATTAATTTGGAAAGTTTGTATTTATTAATTACACACTAACATTTGTTCAGTGGACATTAGTTAACAAAACCCTAAAAGCACTGGGTACAGTGGTGCCGTTGGGTGGTGTCG
>BQNB010123487.1:0-13287 GCA_026074375.1 Tanacetum coccineum
GCTTTTAAAATTAGTATTATAAAATAGATTTTTATTATAAAAAGTAGTTAAAAATAGTTTTCTGAGTTTTTATCATATTTTCGATTTTTCTAAGGTAGAATGTCATTTTTTAGAATTTTTAGGTATTAATGTGCTATTTTCTAGAATTTTAAATAGATTAAATGAGATTTTAATTCATAAAAAAATTATTAAAAAGCCAAAAAATATAAATCTTTTTTAGAAAATTTTCTTTTGTCATTTTATAGGTTTAGAAACTAAGTTGGCATTTTTAGGGCATAATTTTGATATAGTTGATAATTTAGCGCGTTTTTAGGATTCCCGTTTTGCGTTTTTAGTTTAATTTCAGTGCCCTAAATAGTTTTTAGTTTAAATTGCCTTAATTTTCCCGTAGAATTAGAATCCCAATCAAATTGGTCCCATTCAAGCATCGATTCTCATAACGACTTTCGACTTTCCATTGCATTCCTCATCGGGGAAACGACCCGGGAATCGTACTCCCGGATTACTATAATTGTGATTTTTTTGATTCCTACCCTCTTATCTTTATATATATATTATATATTATAAGTATGTCTTATATTTATATTTATATATTATATATTATAAAAAAGGTGTAGATCAGAAGCGATCAGCCACCAACCATCATTTTCTACTACAATATCCGGCTACCACCACTTGCATATCCAAAAACCAATCATCACCTTCCCATTTTAGCACCATTTTACATTCACCTCCAAAATCTACCACATTCATCATCGAATTAAAATACCCAATTCAAAAACATCATAATCTTACACTATCTTCTCTCATGTCCATATCATATCTAACAAAAATCACAGATATTAAAAACCATGAAACAAAAACAAAAATCATATTACATCTAACAAACCCAACTGTTCAAATCTTTACACATTCATCATTGAACCTATTTGTTTAAATCCATATTATATCAAACAAAGATCCAAGATATAACGTATAAAGCTTTAATAAATCAAATCTTCAAACTTATTAATCTTCTCTTAAATCTTTAATCAATGTAAAATCACACACTCATTTATGCTAAAATCACCCGAACCCAACTGGACACCTGATCCATGTTTTTAATTCAAGAACAATGGTTCTTTTCTCCTAAAATATTCAAGAACAATATCTCTTTTATGCTAAAAGCTTCAATTTAAAACTCAATAATAATATTTTTAATTCAAAACCACACCGTCACCACCACCTACAACCGTCACCTACACCCGTCAACTCCGCCTAAACCTACAACCTCCACACAGCCCGCCACCGATCCACCACTGTCACCGCCGCTGCTCCATATACCTGGGTTTGATGGTAAGGATTTTAAGAAAATAAGTTTTTGTAAGGTTTTTAAATTGAGTTTGATGAATATTGAGTTGAAGAAAATTAAGGTGTTCTAGCATAAAGATGATGTAAATATTGGAATTGATTTTTTTAGAAAGAAGTAAGAATAGATGATACATTATAAGGTAAATTATCATAGAAGGCTGAAAGTCAAGAAAGAAGATAAAGATTGTTTTTGCAAATTTTGATTTGATGATGATATGGATCGAGTATTTTAAAGTTAGGTTGGATTTTGTTTTTTGAGTGAGGTTGAATTTTTTATTGTTAGAGTGTGATGATAGATGAATATGATATCAATGGTAGATTGAATAGTTTAATAGTGGGAGATGAAGATATGATGTGTTAGAGAGAGAGATAAAGAGTAAGTGGGGTTTGTGTGTATCGCAGCACATGTGGGACAAAAGAGAGAAAAGAGTAATGACAAAAAAATAATGGTATAAATTGACCAAAATGCCCTCTTGTGTAAAACCCAAATTTTGAATTCCATTTCATTTTGATTTATTTTGAAATATAACCTAAGTTAAATAAAAGAATTTGGAAATAAAAACCTTAGGTTATGAGTTTTGGAAATTTTGGAAATATAATATAAGGTATTTAAATTTAAAAAAAAACTTATAAAAATTACATATATGGCCGGCCCCTATATAAATAAAAAAAATAAAAATAAATAAATTTTGTGATTTTGTTATGTATATTATTTACTTTCCAATTTTGTTTAAATCCTATTTTTAGAGATAAGTATAAAATGTTTTGTCAAATATTTTTGTAATCTTCCTAAAAGATGAAAATTTATTTTTGTCCCCCCTTGTTCTCATCCATATGGCCGAATTTTTGGAAGGAAATAAAACAAGAATCATTTAATTTTGATAACACATTTATCAAGGGAAAGAAGTGTGAAAAATTTAGAAAGTATTTCTTAATTTTTCAACAAGTTATTTTTGTCTCCCTTCCCCTATAAAACCTCCCTATGGCCAGCCATTTCATACTAATTCTCACCATTTTCATAAAAAAAATTCTCTCACCATTTTCATTGAAGGTGCTAGCAAGAAGAAAGTATAGGTGTTCCTAGTTGTTTTTGAAGGTTTTAGGTGCTAATTGAGTGTGTAATCCTCCATTCTTTGGTGTAATCTTGGTGTGTGATTGTGTTCATCTCATCTTCTCCATCATCCATTGGTCTCCTCTCTTTGTTTTTTTTTAAATCTTGTTACCATGATTCTTAAACTAGTTTTCTCATAAAAACATGAATATTGAAAGGGTTAATCTTGTGTAAAAGTTTGTCAATGTTTTCATCATCTAATCTTTTGTATATGGTTTTATTATATGTTATGAACCCTAAACCAATCATTAAATGTGTTATTAATGAAAAATTACAAGTTTTGAAACCCTAGGATGTTAATTAATGGGGATGATTAGGGTTTTTGTTGATTAAAATTCTGGGCAGAAAATTAGGTCATGTTCAACGGGGTATAACTTGTTCATAAAAATAGCTTTTAACATGATTATTGATTCTATGATTAAGTTCAATGAGTCTAGTTTCTAGAAAAATTGAGTTTGTAATTTTTCAAGGTCGGAAAGTATGGTTTTTGGGTGTTAAAAGATTAAGTGTCAATTCTGGAAATTCAATTATAAAAATTCAGTTTTAGTGTGCCATTTTTTATTCAATAACCATATGGCGATAGACTTTGATTTTTGGATATGTTAAAATACATGATATTAGCTACTTCTCATATTTGTTTCATAATTTTTCAAGTTGTCTAAGTAGGGTTTTCATATGCAAATATTTCGTATGTTTCCGCCAGGCCAATTTCGGGACTGTTTTGGGTAACAAGGGTCATAGGGGCACCTAAAAATGGAAATAAATCAAACCCATGATTTTGGACACACTAGATATGCTAAGGAAGACTTGTGATTTTTGTCTTAATTTTTAAGAATGATTTGGTAGGACATTTGGGTAAAGAAACTTACTTAAAATAAGTTGTAAAATTCAGAAATTTTCAAAACCCTAATTAATTAAAGTCAACCTTTATTTTTAGTAAGTTTGAGTAGTAACATTTTAAATAAGTTAACTAATATATGTAATCATAATTTTGTAGATCCGGTGACATCCTTGTGATTCCTTTCCGTTTGTGTACATTTTCTTCCGTGTGCATTCGCTAAGGTACATATATTCTTGATACATACCTCTCTTTACTATTGTTACGATTTATAGGTTCTTTTGTCCGTATCGTTATTTGTATAGATATTCCGTCCTTTTAGTAAGGACGCCTCTTGACTTGATCCTTCATTATCTTAGCTATTTGATTCAGTTGATATTCGTTTGATATTCCGTTTGTTTATTAATTATTTAAACAATATCTTTAATTATACCTTTGCTTTAATCTTGCCTGATCTATTTGTAACTAGTCATGGAGGTACCATGACCATGTCATTGATGCACCAATGGCATGACACTATCTGTGGCGGTGTGATTAGTCCACGGCGTTCTCTTTTGTATTTGCACTTATTATGATTTGATATGTTCGTACACTCGCCATAGTGCTTGTGTATATGGATATGACTTTGTTTTGCAGGGAGCGTATGTATGCATCCTAGGTACTTTGTTTTGTTTTGTTTAGGTGAATGGTGAGTGTATACAATACACCCCATATCACATTATGTACATCAGGTCTGATCTACCTGTGTACATTTGACTATATGGAGATATTTGTTTTGGGTCTAAGCATGTGGCATGCTTTAGACATTTGTTTGGGCTCGTGGGCATTCCTTTGATTACTCTATTCCTATTCATTGTTCTATATCTATCCTTTGGCATTTGTTTTGGCAAGTTCTCGTGATTCGTTTCGTTCATTCCTTCATTTTATTACCGTTATTGTTATTATATCTGTTCACTGAGCGTTAGCTCAGCCGCGTTTTCTTTTCCTGCGGCAGGTGTTAAGCGGGAAGCTGGGAAATGAGAGAGGTGTGTAGGAAGAGTTAGAAGACCTACCCTAGAGAACCTTTATCTTTTGAATAATGTTTTGAAGACCTTTATCTTATGAAGTTTTGCATTTAGACCCCTTATGTTTGGGCTTTTATACTTTTGGAAAGATATTTTGATTTTGGTTCAATAATTTATTAAATAAAGTCTTCCGCTTGCGTTTATATGTTCTGATATGACACCATAACGTAACTCTTTGTCTCTCTATCGGAGCGGGATGTTACAATTATGGTATCAGAGCCAGGTTACCCCCTATAGAACCTAGGTTATGACCTGTGAGGATTGGGTAGACATTAGGCTTCCTTTCGCATTTTGATATTATCGCTTCCCTTCGCATTTTGATCTTAACTTTGAATCGTCTTAGCTGTTTCGTATGTTGATTACTTAGATGGTGAACACACGTCAATCTACCCTTGAATTTTTGGGTCTTGCTTTTGATGAGGCAGTGCAGCGGGTAGTCAATGCATTGCTATCTGGTCTCACTGCCCAGATCACTAATGAGCTCCGTCAGAATGGTACTAGGGGAAGTGGTGACCAACCTCCTACCATCCACACCTGGTTGGAAAGGTTTGGGAAGCAGAAGCCTCGAACATTTAGTTCCGCAACCACTCTAGTTGATGTTGAAAACTTGATTGCTCACATTGAGAAGTTATTTGAGGTTTTGGGGTATGTTGATGAGTTCAAGGCTAGGTTAGAAAGTTACAGGTTGAAAGGTGATGCTCTCAGTTGGTGGAAGGCTTTTAAACAAGCCAAAGGAGGTGAAGAATATGTGGCTACTTTGTCATGGAAGGATTTATGTGACATTTTTTTTGCAGTATTTCCCTAGGTCTGAGCAGTAGAAGTATAAGAGGGAATATCACACGATTCGTCAGAGAGATGGTGAACCCAATGGTGAGTTTATGAAGAGGTTTCTCAGGTTGTCAGGTTTCTTGGGAAAGAAGGCAAGTACCCAGGAAGAGCAGGCCAAGAATTTCAAATGGGCACTTTGTGATTGGATTCTGGATGGGATTGTGAACACAAAGTTTACTGATGTGGCTCAAGTGGCCAATGCTGCTAGAAACATTGAGATTCTTCGCGAGAGGACCGGTCAGAATAACAAGAGGAACCGTGATAGGGACCGTATTTGGTCGACAGCTCAGGGTAGCAGTCAGAGAGGGTATGATCAGAAAAGGCATGACGGGCGTGGTTATGATAGGCATGGTAGCAATCAGAGGGAATATGATCAGAAGGGTTATGACGGTCGCAGTTATGACATGGAGGTTGGCAACGGTAATCATAGGTCATGGCGTGATCGGGATCAGCAGGACCAAGGTCGGCAGTACAACCATTCTTCTGGGTCTTCAAATCAGAAGGGTTTATTGGACTATGCCTCTTCTCCTCGAGGTGAGACATGTGGGAAACTTCATCCAGGCAAAGCATGTTATAGGGTTACTGGAGCTTTCTTCTCTTGTGGTTCGACTGGGCATATGGCTAGGGATTGTCCTAAGAATGACAGAAACGGTGGTGAAGGAAGTGGGAACGACAAGCAAGCTGCTACAAAGGGGTGTGTTTTTGATTCGACTACTAATCATGCGGCTAGTGCTTCAGGTACCATTTCAGGAAATTCTTTATCTGTACGATCGTGATATTTTTTTATTTTATTTGGTATTGGTGCGACGCATTCTGTGGTCTTTCTTTCGTTGCTCCCTATCTATTGTAATTATTATTAAGGTATCTCCACCTTGAGGTGTCCAACGTGTTAGTTTGAATTAGAGTTCGCGATTTATCGATCCATTTGAAATCTTAGATCATGTTGGTAAAGTTTCTTATCGTTTGGCGTTACCTTCGCAATGGTTTTATGTGCATAATGTGTTTCATGTATCGCTTCTGAGAGGTTTCAATTATCACTCGCTTCCTGTGGTTATGTGTCCGTTAGATCAGATTCGTGTGGGTTTCCATTTTGTTTAATCTCCCTACTTCAAATTTCAAGGACGAAATTTATTTTAGAGGGGAAGAGTTGTAAAACCCAAAACTTTAAATGACATTTCATTTTGAATATAACCTAAAGTTTAAATAAAAGAATTTGGAAATAAAAAAACCTTAGGTTATGGTTTTTGGAAATAATGGAAGTATAACATAAAGTATTTAAATTTAGAAAAAAAAATATAAATTTTGTGATTTTGTTATTTAGATTATTTACTTTCCAATTTTGTTTAAAACCTATTTTAAGAGATAAGTATAAAATGTTTTGTCTAATATTTTTGTAATCTTCCTAAAAGATGAAAATTTATTTTTGTCCCCCGTTGTTCTCATCCATATGGCCTAATTTTTAGAAGAAAATAAAACAAGAATCATTTAATTTTGATAAAACAATTATTAAGGGAAGGAAGTGTGAAAAATTTAGAAAGTATCTCTTAATTTTCCAACAAGTTATTTTGTCTCCCTTCCCCTATAAAACCTCTCTATGGCCAGCCGTTGCATCCTCATTCTCACCATTTTCATAAAAAAATTCTCTCTTCATTCTATTGGTATTCCTCCATTGAAGGTGCTAGCAAGAAGAAAGTATAGGTGTTCCTAGTTGTTTTTGAAGGTTTTAGGTGCTAATTGAGTGTGTAATCCTCCATTCTTTGGTGTAATCTTGGTGTGTGATTGTGTTCATCTCATCTTCTCCATCATCCATTGGTAATCACTCCTCTCTTTGTTTTTTTTAAATCTTGTCATCATGATTCTTAAACTAGTTTTCTCATAAAAACATGAATATTGAAAGGGTTAATCTTGTGTAAACGTTTTATCCATGCCTTCATGAATTAATCTTTTGAATATGATTTTATTATATGTTATGAACCCTAAGACAATTATTAAAAGTTGTATTAATGAAAAACTACAAGTTTTGAAACCCTAGGATGTTAATTAATGGGGAAGATTAGGGTTTTTGTTGATTAAAATTCTGGGCAGAAAATTAGGTCATGTTCAACGGGGTATAACTTGTTCATAAAAATAGCTTTTAACATGATTCTTGATTCTATGATTAAGTTCAATGAGTCTAGTTTATGGAACAATTTAGTTTGTAATTTTTCAAGGTCGGAAAGTATGGTTTTTGGGTGTTAAAAGATTAAGTGTCAATTCTGGAAATTCAGTTCTAAAAATTCAGTTGTAGTTTGCCATTTTTAATTCAATAACCATAAGGAGATAGACTTTGATTTTTGGATATGTTAAAATACATGATATTAGCTACGTCTTAAATTTTTTTCATAATTTTTCAAGTTGTATAAGTAGGGTTTACATATGCAAAGATTTCGTATGTTTCTGCCAGGCTAATTTCGGGACTGTTTTGGGTAACAAGGGTCATAGGGGCACCTAAAAATGGAAATAAATCAAACCCATGATTTTGTACACACTAGATATGCTAGGGAAGACCTGTGAGTTTTTTCTTAATTTTTAAGAATGATTTGGTAGGACATTTGGGTAAGGAAACTTACTTAAAATAAGTTGTAAAATTTAGAAATTTTGAAAACCCTAATTAAGTAAAGTCAACCTTTATTTTTGGTAAGTTTGAGTAGTAACATTTTAAATAAGTTAAGTAATATATGTAATCATGATTTTGTAGATCCGGTGACATCCTTGTGATTCCTTTCCGTTTGTGTACATTTTCTTTCGTGTGCATTCGCTAAGGTACAAATATTCTTGATACATACCTCTCGTTACCATTGTTATGATTTATAGGTTCTTTAGTCCGTTCCGTTATTTGTACATATATTTCGTCCTTTTCGTAAGGACACCTCTTAACTTGATCCTTCATTATCTTAGCTATTTGATTCAGTTGATATTCCGTTTGATTTGCTATCTGCACCTATGACTCATTGACATCCGTTGATACTCCGTTTGATTTGATATTCACAATTATGATTATGTTGATCCTTGTTTAAATATGATATTAGATTCGTTATCTTGATCAAATTATTGGTAACTTATATCTTTGCTTTAATCTTGCCCGAGCTATTTGTAACTAGTCATGGAGGTACCATGACCATGTCATTGATGCACCAATGGCATGACACTATCTGTGGCGGTGTGATTAGTCTACGGCGTTCCCTTTCGTATGTTCACTTCTTATGATTTGATATGTTTGTACACTCGCCATAGTGCTTGTGTATATGGATATGACTTTGTTTTACAGGGAGCGTATGGATGCATCCTAGGTACTTTGTTTTGTTTTGTTTAGGTGAATGGTGAGTGTGTGTAATACACTCCATATCACATTGGGTACATCAGGTATGATCCACCTGTGTACATTTGACTATATGGCTATGTTGAAATATTCGTTTAGGGTCTATTCATATATCATGTTTAGACATTTGTTTGAGCTCGTGGGCATTCCTTTGATTACTCCTACTATATTCCTTGATCTATATATATCGTATGACATCTGTTTGGCAGGTTTTCGTTATTTGTTCGTTATCCTATCTTTTACTTCATTTGTTATATATTGTATATATCTGTTCACTGGGTGTTAGCTCAGCCGCGTTTTCTTTTCCTGCGACAGGTATTAAGCGGGAAGCTGGGAAATGAGAGATGTGTGTAGGAAGAGTAGAAGACCTACCTTAGTGGACCTATATCTTTTGAATAATGTTAGGAAGACCTTTATCTTTTGAAGTTTTGCATTTAGATCCTTTATGTTGGAAATTTTTATACTTTTGGAAGTCATTTTGTTCATGACTTAGTATTTTTTATTTAATAAAGTCTTCCGCTTGCGTTTATATGTTCTGATATGACACCATAACGTAACTCTTTGTCTCTTTATCAGAGCGGGGTGTTACATTATCCATAAAGCGATTCAGTCACATAATGCAGAATGTAGAGAAGAAGCTCAAGCTGAGAAACAGGAGTATATAGATCTCGTTGACACGTTAGTGAGAACTATAATTAGAGAGGAAGTCAAAACTCAACTTCCTCAGATTCTTCCTAAAGTGGTCTTAGACTTTGCAACTCCTGTGATTGGGCGAAATGTCACAGAAACATTAGAAGCAGCTGTTTTAGCAAAGTCTTCCTCTCAACCAAAGTTTACTTATGAGGCAGCTGCATCTCTCTCAGAGTATGAACTCACGAAGATTCTTCTAGACAAGATAGTGGAAAGCAAATCACATCTTAGAGCTAATTATAAAAGGAAGCTTTATGATGCATTGGTCGAGTCTTATAACAGTGACAAAGATCTATTTGATACGTATGGTAAAGTATTCACGTTGAAAAGTAGTCGAGATGAGAAAGATAAAGATCAAGACCCCTCCGCTGGATCAGACCGAGGGACGAAAAAGAAGGAAGTCTAGTAAGGAAGCTGAGTCCCCAAAAGATCTAAGGTCAAAGGAAGGAAAGTCATTAAGCTCATCTAAAGGTACTTCCCACTCTCATCATAAGTCATCTGGCAAGTCTGCCCATGCAAAGGAGCCAAGTCAAACAATTGATGACTCTAGAGTGCAAAAGAATCAAGAGTTTGACACGGATAACAATGATGAACAACCCGATGACGAGGTTGCTTCTAAGAATGACTGGTTCAAGAAACCCAAGCGACCTCCGACTCCTGATCCTGATTGGAATAAGAGACAACATGTTGACTTCCGACCTGCTCAAACATGGATTAGTGTCACTACTCGTGCTGAAAAACCTCCTACTTCATTTGATGAGCTCATAGATACTCCAATCGACTTCTCTGCATTTGTCATGAATCAACTTAACATTACTAATCTTACTCAATAACTTCTGGTTGGATCGGCATTCAACCTTCTCAAAGGCACCTGCAAGAGTCTTACGGAATTAGAGTATCATTTTGAAGAATGTTCCAAGGCTACAACTGAATGACTCGACCGGCATAACCCTGAAGGTAATTCGTATCCGTTCGATCTTCGTAAGCCTCTTCCTTTGATTCTAGATCATCGTGGTCGTCAACTTATCCCTCGGGATTACTTCATCAACAACGACCTAGAATATCTGAAAGGTGGAAGTTTAAGCAGACAATACTCAACTTCCGTTACAAAGACAAAGGCTGCTACTTATGAGATCAATTGGATTGAAGACATGGTTCCTAATCTATGGAGTCCCATAAAGGTGGTATATGACAAACATGCATACTGGGGTACTTCACACTAGGGTGGCAAACATCAACGATTCTACAGATTTGCAAGCAACAGGGAGTCAACGAAGGATGTCTACTCCAGAAAATGAATTATTGCAATTACCAGCCTTAAGATTATAAAGTGGTATGACTAAGGTCATTTGGACGAGATTGAAGTTCGTAGAGAGGATCAGCAGCTATACACGTTTAAAGAAGGTGATTTCCCATGACTTCGCCTATAAGACATCGAGGACATGTTACTCCTGCTTGTTCAACAGAGGCTGACCAATCTCACAGTAGATAGACGTATTGTCATTTAAAGGCGGGTGGAAGATCTTCAATTAGGTGTCGAAAGTTACCAAAAGAAGCTCAACCTCACCAAACCAGAAACATTCAGGTCGAATCTCAGGAACAGAACCGCTTACACTGCATATTCAGACCCTCAAGGAGTGATATACAAGGACCAAAACAACAGAAACAGATTGATGCGCACTAATGGACTCCATAAATTCAGTAATGGCACGCTCAATGATGTTCGGACTGCTCTTTATGATATTGCTTCAGGAATAAGGATGGAATACCTGCTTCAGGAATAAGGAGTGGATTAGACAAATGAAGGGCTCGTGTTATGATCCATGATATCGATAAGCAGCTCTTTTAAAGAAGGTTAATGCGGAATCTGGAGAAGTTTGTTGGTGGAAGAGAATACGGAGAAGACCTCATACTACTTACACGGACAATATGACTCCGTCATATCTTGTTCTACTACATTTCAAGTCATTCTTTTGTAATTATTAATCTTGTGAATATGTGAATAAATAGCGTAGACTAATATTAGGCAAATATCGTGTTTGAGTACGAATTTTTAAGAATTTCTTAGTAAATTTAAAAAATTTTAAATTAACGTACTCAAACACCATATTATTCCCTTATAATTTGAGGGGGAGTATTAAAATGTTCCAATAATCGGCTTGTTAATAATTGGACATTTTTTTCCCTAAAACCATGAATATTTAAATCAATTGATATCCAAAATATCAAGAGATTTGACATTTTTGATAAGGGAAGAAAATGTGATTAAAATATATGGCTAAAGATGTGAATTTAAAGGACTCAAGTGCAAGCTTCACCCTTCATGTACTAAACATTTTTTAAATATCGATGCACATGTTGAGCGGGAGCATTTTGAATGGTTTAAGGCAGAGAATAATACCGAAAGGCCGACCATGTTTGTAATTACTTGGAGTTATAAGGTGGTTAGGATTAGGTATTCGTTCCCATGATCCAGCCAGAACCAGAAGGATCTACCCAGGGACATTCCATTAGTTAGAATAGAAGTCCTTGGGTATTATGAAAAAGAGAAAGTGAGAAAAATGAATAGTGCCGACTAAGATGGAGCTAGCACTAGAGTAAACCCAACAAGGTACTAGTCATGAAGTCTCTGTAAGCACTGAAGGGGTTGAAGAACTAAAAAGAAAAGTTAAGATAAATGGTGAAAAGAAATAAGCCCTTCTTACACTTAGGCAGAAACCGGGTTAATACATAAACTATCATAAACACTAAGCTATTGTCTGGTATTGAAGACAGTCGTCATGGACCCAATGACGCAATGCACGACCCTTCGCAGCCACTCAAGGTCTCTCAAAAGACTCATGTTTCATTTCTTACAGAGATTACACTCATTTCTATCGACTTTCTCACTCCGAGTTAGTTGGTATTGAAAATGTAGTAATATGCTCTAGCCTCCGATTACTAAAACCAAATGCGCATTATTGAGTCTAGAGCCACAAGAGATCATCCATAAATCTTATTTGGACACTTATCTAAAATATGCTTGCTAATTCACACAATGTGAAAACAAGAAATATATCAAGAGTCCTACGCATTATCCTTGTAATTTTGCCAAAACATCATAGTGATGCCTAAAAGTATTCACAGTGATGATGGAAACCCTTCCAGAGCCAACATCAAAAAAGCTCTGCGGTAGGTGACTTGTGAGATCCTACAAGGATCGAACTTGTGATACTGGATATCGATTTGGTCCGGCTTATAAATTAACAGATGAATTTTGAAAAAGATAAAACTGTTGGTGTGTTATAAAAACTGTTTGCGTCTTAACATACTGACTGATTTTCCTAAATCAATTTTCAATCTTATGTCTATGGGAAGCCTCACAAGGGTATCTGGACATAGAAAAGCTGAGCACTAATTGACGACTTGATCGGGAAGATAGTAACTTACATGTTCACTCTTACCATGTTGTCTGCTTTGAGATGCTCCGATAATGAGAACGGCTAATACAGCTGCGAAACCCTGTCAATGAGATTCTTTATAATTCTACCTGATCACATGTAGTATTTATATTGATTAACAAGGAACCGTGGTTATTACAACTGTATTCGATGAAATGACAAAGCCACTTTCATCCATATATGTTGTTTATCACTAACCCATTCATGCAGATTTCCTGATGGTGGCAGCAGTTAACCGATGACAAGTTGAAGTCAATTCCACATGCTCATACTCGATTGACATTTGTAAATACATCATGAAAGCTCAAGTACATGTTTCAAGACTTTCGCTACTCTGATATCATACGTCTTTCTTGAAGTGACGAAGTATTAAAGTGAAAGAATTTTAATAAATTTTTGCTACTATGATACCGCACGTCCTCCATAAAGTGACGAAGTATTAAAGTTATAGAATTTCCAGAAAGATGGTTACACAAGCTTTCAACATCAAGAGCAGTATGAGCATGTCGGTCCAAAAGTCACAAGATCACAAAAAGGCAAAGATTACAAGATGGAAAAAAGTGATTATGCTTGGTTGATGATCTCAAGAAGCTCAAGATCACTTATAA
>BQNB010123488.1:0-20090 GCA_026074375.1 Tanacetum coccineum
AAACAATAATATTTGGCGTACGCGATTTAACCTAACGCTTACAATTTCAAGCAAACATGTACAATACAAAAGGTACATTGCGGTTTTGTTGACGTCGTCAATGACTTGAAAACACAGGGTGTTATACAAGTTTTGAACGAAAATGAACGACTCTTGAAACAAGTCATTAACAAAGATATTGTGAACATAATTATGAATTCTTCTGTGGATAATGCTTCTGTGAATGTGCATGAATGTGAAAAGTGTCTCAAACTTGAGACTGAGCTTCTCAATAAAAGGATTTCGTTGAAAAAAAGACTTACGATAAATTGTTCAGAAGTTTTACCACTCTTGAAAAACATTGCATCTCTTTAGAAGTTGACACTCAACTTAATAAGGAAATTTTTCAAAGGGACAATTCTGTTTCAAATCAAAGTGCTCCAAGTTTTGATCAATATTTTTAATTTAATGAATTGAAAACTCAGTCCTAAGAGAAACACATGGTCATAAAGAAGTTGAAAGAGAGAATTAAATCTTTAAGTAGAAAAACGAGTGAAGATAAGATTAAAAAGGACTTAGAGGATATTGAAACAATAAATATTGAATTGAATCATAGGGTGTCAAAGTTTATTGCTAAGAATGAGCATTTGAAACAGACCTATAAGCAACTTTATGACTCGATTAAACCAGCACGTATTCAATCCAAAGAACAATGTGATGATTTAATTAATCAAGTCAATCTAAAGTCTTTGGAAATCTCTAATTTAAATGCTAGTCTTCAGGAAAAAGTTTTGGTAATCATTGCTCTCAAGGATGAATTAAGAAAACTTAAAGGAAAAGCTTTAGCTGATAATGTTGTTTTCAAACACACTATTGATCCAGAAATGCTTAAGATTGATGTGGAATATTTGAACCCTAGATTGTTGAACAATAGGTCAGCTCACTCTGATTATCTTAAGCACACTCAAGAAGAAGCTGCGATTCTTAGGGAAATAGTGGAACAAGGAAAATCACAAAATCCTCTAAATGAATCCTTAGACTCTCCTTGTAAGTATACCAAACAAATTCAGGAGTTGCTTATAATAGTCAGACAAACTTGCCCCAACATCAACAATTCAGGTGATAAATTAGTGGCTGTGATCCCAAAAAACAAGGACAAAAGAGTTAGATTCACTGAGCCCGTCACATCCTCAAGAAACATAAACACAAAAATAACTTCTTCATCGAACTTAGTTTCTAACAAACCTATGTTGTCTTCTACAGGAGTAAAAACGTCTACTAGTGCTAGCGGATTACAGCCTTTAGGCAATACATAGAAAGATAAGATTCAGCAAACACCAAGTAGTACTCAAAAGAATAAAGTAGAAGCCCAACCTAGGACAGTTAAATCTAGTTTGAAAAATAAGAACAGTGCTGTTGAACCTAAAGGAACTGCAAATGTGCAGCATTCCAAGCTTAATGTGAATTCTAAACCTTTATGTGTTAAGTGTAATGGTTGCATGCTTTCTGATAATCATGATTTGTGTGTTCTAGATTTTATCAATAATGTGAATGCTTGTAAAAAATCTAAATCTGTTAACAAAAGTTTTTTGGTCTAAATGTTTTTTTTAGTCAAATGTAAAAAGCTCTTAACCTTAGTTTATTGTAGTATCGTTTAGTAGCTTACTAACTTATTATAGCTTATTCCTAGGAAAAAGTCGTGGCTTATTCTTCAGCTTATTAGGTTCCTTCTTACTTATGTTTAAAACGAAAAAGGACAATACTTTGATTAAAAAAATCATTACGTAGATTATTTCTTTATTTCTTGGTTTGTAGATTATTTTTTCGTGCAACAGTTTTTTAAAAGCTTATTTTGGAGCTTATTTAAGCTTCTTGAGTGGCTTATCTTGTAAGCCGTTTGAACTCGCAACAAGGAATAAAGGACAGTTTGTTTTCTTTTGCAACAAGCCAAAAACGTACAAGGACCACAAAAGTACATTTTTTTGTTTGTGTGTCAGGCGAACAATACCTCACATCAGGCGAAGTATACGTTTATATGTTTGAAGGCGAACTATACGTTTTGGTGAAGGCGAACTATACATTTTCTTGTGAAGGTGAAGTATACACAACAAGTTAGGCGATTTATACATTAAGTGTGGCGAAGTATACCTTGCATTGTAGGCGAAGTATACGCATGAACAAGTGGGCGAACTATACATTTCATAATAGGCGAACTATATGTTTGTAGAAGGAGAATTATACATGTCATGAACTAGGTGAATTATACAAAGTATAACAAGCGTGTTTCAATCCGTTTCGTGTAATATTAGGTTTTTAAGTTTCGTGTGACGCTTCATTACGGGACGTATAACCTATACCATTGTAATCGTAATCCTTTTTCGATCAACGTGGTGTATTTATTTTCCAACGACGATAAATGTACGTCTTCGCGCGAAGCAAATTACCATCGTTTCATTTTTAAGAGAACTTAAACGAAAGTGACAACTAAAAAAGGAGGGAAACGTCTTTGTTGTTTTATTATTAAACTACAGTTAGAATTTGACAAGTTTGGTCCCTGGAATTCAAGACCTTTTCCTATTCATCCTTTCGTTGTTTGTTTGCTCTCAAAGTTGAAAGTGTTTCACATCATTAGTCCTTAGTGATTATAATTTAACCGTTAGCCACCTAAAGTTAAAAGTTTTTGCACCGTTTGTCCTTTTAAGCCAATTAATCGTTACAAAAGCTCAAGTACTTCAATTACATCATCGATTTCAACAACAATTAATCATTGTTTCACGGTTTCTTCTTAATTTTGTAAAATCCCATGAAAGATTCAATTTTTTCTCGGTTTAATCAAGACTTGTAAAATCCTGTGAACTAGATTTCGACAACAAACCACAACAACAATCACTTTACCCACTAAAGATCCATGTGTATCATTTCACATCACTTTTGCAATGTTGACTCAACAAGACATCAATGCTTTTAGAGCACAACGACTAGCAAACACATATGATCCTTTGGAATTAATGGCAAACACTTAGACACCGTTTCACCTAGATCAATCATCACTCATTACCAACCTACAACATCCATAAACCAACAACAACTTTGTCCAACAACCTTCATTCAACACGAACTACATGCCACAACCAATGCAGAATCTCAAAGACAGTTCAGATCCCACAACTGCAATGAACAAGACACTTGCTTTAATAGCTAAAGCATTCAAAATCAACACCATTCCAACAAACAACAACCAAATAAGTTCATTAATTCCCTGCAATAATTAACTTGCACAATCGGATATGAACACGAGCCAAGAAATCAAAATGCAAATGGTTGATGACAATGTTAGAAATCAGGTGAGACAAAATGCTATGCAGAATGATGGGAATGAAGTTGGGCAAAATGCTGTTTAGAATCTGCGTATTCAGATTCTTGAAAATACGAATGGGCTTAGTGTTGTTTCGGAAATTGCAAATCAGTATGGGAATGGAAATGTTGTTACAGCACCGGCTGAGGGTAATGGTAATAGTATCAATGGTAATCCGATAAGGTGTTACAACTGTCGAGGAGAGGGTCATTATGCTAGCAACTGCACAGTAAAGCCAAGGAAATGGGATGCTGCTTATCTTCAATAATAGCTGCAGATTGCTCAAGAGGAAGAAGCAGGGATCCAAAGCACTCAAGAGGAATTTCAGTTCATGGCTGTTGCACATACTTATAAAGAAACTGAGAGAGTAAAACTGAACTGTACTTCAGAGGATACATTGCAGCAAGCATCCACATCTGGAACTCAGTCTGACAATGCTCCCATCTATGACTCAGATGGATCAACTGAGGTACCCAAAGATGAAAATTTTTATGATCATGATATATACAATATGCTTACTCATGATGTGCAGTCTACTGATCTCCAAACTGAGCTTGATCGTATGAAAGAAAAACTTGAAAACATTGCCTACTCACGATTCAGAATCAAGGAACTCTGTGATCTAGCCCCTGTAGTTAGACAACCCTCTTTTCTTTGGAAAAATTGGTAGACTAAATGTGTTCGAACTTGATGAACCCTACCGTTCAGGAGACTTAGTGACCCTCACACCGCCCGACACATTTCGTTCTGATAAACTTTATAATGACATGCCAAACATAAAGATCGAATGGTTGCAAGTCAGTTAGAAGAAATCATCAAGGGTAAGCTAGTAGTGATACTAGTATGTATCAAATACCCTTGGATCTGGTGTGATCGCCAGAAAATTAAAGATGAGACTCACCTACTGATTGTCACTAGAATTTCAAGTGCTCTCTCGGTCATAGCTTATGCAAAGATAATGAACATCTTAAGGACAACCTATAAGAAAACCTGTTTGATTCTATTAAAGTGACATAGCTCAAAACCCAAATTAATAATTGGACTTTTGCAAAAAACAATTGTATGACAATTATGAAAATGCTAAGTAAGGCCTTGTTATTTGATTAAGTTTCTAAACCAAAAGGCACCACAAAAGGTACGAGAATGAATACTATGTTTACAAAGCAATCAATCTTAGGAAAACCACCTTCTTCTTCTTCTTCTGGATTAAAACTCTATTCTGTCACTTCATTTTTAAAATCCTCGGTTCTCCCCGAAGTTGATAAGATGAATGCTTTGTCTAAACCAGTCACTTCAAATTCGGCACCTTCCACACGAGAATCAAAAGTTGGGCAAATTGTAAATGTGATTGCCCCTAGAATCTTTAGGCCTAATCCTTCTAATACCTCTAGGGTAGATAATGTTGTTCCTAACAAACCTGTTAAAATAAGCGTTAGGATAAAACCAATCACTGTTTCACAACCAAATGTTATTCATAAGCAACAAGCTAATTCTGACTCAAACGATTTTTCTTCTACCAGATTAAACAACATTGCTAAGACAAGAATACCACATCCTAGGAGCAATTCTAATACTGATAGGGTTCCATCTAAGTATAAGAGTAGTTGCCTCTCAAATAAAGTCGAGAAAATAGAAGAAAACCATAGGAATTCCCAAATTCCTAAGAATCAAAAGCACATGTCATGTAAATGTAATAACATTATGCTTGCCATTCGAAATGCTAAATCAGAAATTATTTGTGTTATGTGTAAGCAATGCTTAGTTACTGTCGATCATGATGTTTGTGTGCTTAATTATATGAATAACATGAACTTTTGTGCTGATAACCGAAGTGACAATGTTTCAATACGAGAAAATCAAAAGAAACATAAGGAAAATGCCAAGAAATCAAGGGAGTTAGGGTCCAAAGGAAGCCTTGCTTCATCTAGGCCTAGCAAACCTAGAACTTGTCTTAAGTGGATTCCAACTGGAAGAATTTTTGCCATGTGTGGAAAATTAACTGCATCCAGTAACACCGAGAATAAGTCTGAAAAATCTGTGTGTGACAAGGCAAGTACTTCTAATCCCTCGAAACCTTCAAGCAAATGGTTTCTGATTTCTACTTCTCTTCTGGGCAGGTTATCAAGACTAAGGAAATAACATACTTCTATCTATCCGATTGCTATTCTCTAATCTCCAGGTGAATGGCTTGTAATCAAATGTCAGATTGCAATCCGTTCTTTAGATAAAAGGAAAATGTACATGTAAGTGCGTTTATCCTTAACAACAAAAAGACAAATCTTTTCGATCTTGAGCTACTTTCAAAACATTCAATGTTTGTCAGCTCAAGTCAATGGCTTATGTACAATTCAGTACATAACCCGGTTTTCAAATAAAAGGGGTGTGTACGCTTCAGTGCGCTTTACCTTAAAAAGAAGAGAAATCTTCTTGTTTTCACTTCAGTAGATATGATAGTCATGACGTCAATGATAGAGTTGGAAAGTCTATTCGGTCATTTGTTTGACGAATTATTCAAATGGAGAAAATCAAGTTGTTCCAAAGTTTTCCGCCGTTACTACTGCTGATGCATCCGATAAACGTCAATAACAACAAGATTCAACTTCATCTACTTTAACTCTAGCAACAACTATTACTGCTGATGGAAACTTCGACTTGTAAATATTTTTTATCTTTCACTTTATTTTGATTTATAAATAGTTTAAAAAAAATAAAAATATATAAAACCTATAAAAGCAAAATATAAAATCAAAAAATTTCAAAAATACCAAAAATAATCTTCTCCGACATGTCTCTCGACAATCGATAACATTTGCGCACCTAGAAATGTTGATTAATATTAATACGGGTGAATAAATAAAGTTCGAGCGAGAGTTTTTAATGCTTTCAAAACATGTCCTGTCACTTTTTCTCTATAACTTCTAAGTAAATGTCAGCTTAGGACTCGGTCTCCAAAAAAGGAAAATGTTCATTTATGTATATTTATCCTAAACAACGGGAAGTTCATATCTTCTTGGTCTTGAGCAAAGTCATATAAACATTAAAAGTTTTGAACGCTCAAGAAAAGTACTAAGGAAAATGATGGTAAATAAGATATATCTCACATATTTTCCTGTTGAGCATAATTTTCAAGATATTTTCAAAAAGAAAATTTCAAATTCTTTCAAAATTGTGTGTTCAACAAACTCCCACTCTAGTTTTCCTCTATTCTATATTGAGGGATGAGTGTAAATAATATGATTCATTCTACATGCACTCCTGTTCTCCCAAGACTTAGCTAGCCTCATGTGAATTACGGACATTAACTTGTTTTTAAGTCACTAATTGTCAAAAAATTATAAACACATAACGGATACGATCTTCAATCTATAAGTGCATTCCCAAACCTCGCATGTGCAAAACTCTTTCATAATATAATGAATACGTGTAATGCACCCTCGATAGAAAATGGAAAAAGGATAAGCTTAATCGACGAATTAGGCACATCTCTATACTTAATTGTGGAAGTAATCTTGTTAAACCAACGAATGTGAGCATGAGGATCTTCTGTCTCAAATCCGTAAAATAGTTTTGAAGTTACAAGATTTAGAAGACCATGTTTAAGCTCATAATTCTCCGCAAGAATAGCGGGAATAACAATCGCATCTCCGTAACCCTCGGTGGGTGCTTGGAGTAATTGCTCCATAGTACATTGATCGGCCATCGTAACTACAAGAGAAAACGGTTCAACTCTTTGTATAGAACGTCCATGATTACGACGTTTCGGAATCGTAGAAGTAGGATTCGTAGAAGGTTTACCGACGATTTTTGACAAAGAGCGAGTTTGCATACACTAAGAACAAAATAAGAGAAAAATATTTTTGTAACCGATAATCAAACAAGTGTACGGTAGCTCTCTAGAAAACGCACAAAGAAGCGGAGGAGCGGGTAAGCGCGAAGCTATTAAAAACCTTCTCCTTTCGGGTCGAAGTTCGTAGGATCAACCCTCCTTATACCTCTCTTATATGTTTGTAATCTAAAGGTGAGCCGAATTCACAAGTTACACAACGGTCGTTTTTGTTGGTTTTTCAATTTTTTTGGAATTTTTGATTACTTGATAAAAAATATATTCACAAATGAAAGCGATAACTTCACGGGGAAGGGTCTTCAAACACTAATCTTCAAACGTAAACAATGATCGTTTCACAACCTCCCCGGCAGCGGCGCCAAAAATTAGTTCGAATAAAAATAATCCTTTACTATATATATATATAATATATATAAATATATATATAATAAGAATTATCAAAATATCAATTAAGAAGAGAGAAGTAAGTATTCCGTAAGGTTTTTAAGAAGGAAAATTGCTTTTAACCAAAGCAAAATCCAAAACCTTCCCGGGTCGTTTCCCGATGAGGTGTGAATTTAAAAATCGTGATTAAGTTCGTGATCGCGTGTTTGAATGATCAATATTTGATTTGGGATTCTATTTATACAAATATAAATGCAAAAACAAGTAAAGACAAACCTAAAATGAAAGCAATTAAAACTAAAACACAAAAAATGATAATTGGATTCAAATCTCGTTCTTTAAAAACCTAAATTCTACAAATTTAACCCTACAAATGCAAATTTAATTTTTAATAGCCCTAAATGATTAATAAAAATTTTAGAAAAAATAATTATATTTTTTTGACTTTTATTTTATTTATTATGAATTAAAAACAGTTTTAATCTAAATTAAATATTAAAAATATTAAAAATATTAAACTACGTTATAAAAATCTAAAAAAATCATGAAAAGTATTTTGAAGAATGCTAATCCTATGAAAAATAAAACGGGGTAAACAACTTATGGGAATAAGCTGTTAATAAGCAAAAAGGGCTGAAAGCTTAAATGAGTTAAAAGGTGGTTAAGTAATAAATTTGGCAAAGTTAAAAGGAAAAAGTCTCAAGGGCGAGTGGTAGTGGGGGTGTGTGTTAAAACTTGGTTGAGTTGGGTAGAGGTCAGGGGTTCGAGCCTAGCTCACCCTTGACTTCCCTAATTCCCAGGTTTATTTAAAAAAAACTTTTTACCAGCTTATAAATAAGCTGTAAACAAACAACTTTAATGAAACAACCTTTTTTAGAAACCTAAAATAAGCCTGAAATATGCTATTTAAGGTGACGGTTTTGGTTTTTAAGCTAAATGACTTAACAAGCTAAAACTATTAAGACCCTTGGACTCATTAAGCAACTAGAAAAGCAAATAAGCGGAAAAAGACTTAAACCTAATTCTAATAAACACTAATGAATAAAATTAAACTAACTAAATAAGCTGAAAAACATGGAAAGCAATAAGACAAATAGAGAAAACTTAAGGGCTTTTGTACTAAAATCAAACTTGCAAATAAGCTTCTAAAAGCTAAAAACAGATTAAGCTAGTACTATATAGAATCTAAATAAGCAAAGTCTAGACATTTTGAAAAACTAAATGAGCTAGAAAAAGACCTATGAAAATGGCTGTTTACACTAAAATCCTATCTTTCAAGTTTTTATAAAAGCTAAAAGGCTTAATGCAGCCCTATTTTTAAGCTAGTGTAAGCTAACTAAACTATGAAATAAGCTAAAACAGATTACCTACTATATCTAAAGAGTTTATGCTATCATTTTCAGACTCTAAAACTAATTTTTACTTATCTAAATTTAAGATTGAAAAAGGACTTTTAACCTTTTAAAACTGGCTATGAATGTTATGACAGTTTATGATTAAAATCAAAAGAAAATTACACACTAAATACTACTGCATTAAGGAATCAAATGCAAGCATGAAAACAGCACTAATAAGCCTATAATCAAAATTCAAACAAATAAGCTTTTCTATGAAGCTTGAAACCCACAAATTCAAAGATTATGAAGCTAAAACCTTAAATTTGAGTTTTAAACTTTAAACACTAACAGAGACTGACTTTAAGGCTTAATTTAGGCTTGCTGAAATTGGTTTAAGTACTAAAAACAAACCAGCAGTACTAACACATGGTTGGTACTGTTAATGCTAAACACCCCTTTAAACTTTAAAAATGGATTTAAAAACTAAGACACACTTATATAAGCTGAGATTTTTAAAAACAGATGATGAACAATGGATATCAAGCACAAATAAGCAACAAGAACACAGAGTTAAGCACTAGAAAGAAGCTAATAAGAATAAGCAGTATGAAAAGCTAAAACTAACAGTTTTATATGAAAACATAAACAAATAAGATTTAAACTACAAGAAAGCATGGATAAGCATTAGACATCAATAATAAGCAGTAAATAAGCAGAGATAAACACTAAATAAGGAGTTAAAATAAGCTAACAGTAAAATAAGCTATAAAGGTAAAAATGAAACTTATAATGCACTTTCCTTAAACAAGGGCTTAAATGGCTCTTAGAGCATATCAACGAGCTCTAGCTTGTTCAAAAACAAAGCCCTTCCCTTTCTGGCTTATCTTCCCAAAAGCTTTTTTGAGTGATTTTTGGTAAAAAGGCTTAAACACTATAAACTATGGAAAATTTTATAGTGCTTAAGTAAAACAGCTTAAGTGAAATATAAAAAGACCTTATGTGAGCTTATCAAACGTTTTTAAAACCTAAAATGCATTAACTTAAAAACAGAATTTAACATAAAAACTTAAATTTTCATTAAACGTAAAAACAGTACAGAGCTTTTAATAAAAGTACAATAAGCTAAAACAAAATTAAATATATGCTGAAAAACTAAAACTAGATGCCTCACAGGCTTACAAGAATCATATTTATAGAGATAACCAAGTCTTGGGTCTTCATTGTGTGTTACATCTATGAGAGAGTGAGCAATTGTGTTTTCTTTGTGAGAGAGTCAAGTTTTCATCCAAGCCATCCAATATTCTTGCTCACCAAGCCTAGTGATCTTAGCCATTTATTTTGTGTCTTCTTCCTTTGACGAATGGGGTTAAAGGGGATTGCCAAGGTAGATTTTTGGTATTGGTAAAGTGGGGTAATAGGAGAGAGACATTTTTGTCATGGGGTGCAGGGTAGCAGAGGTAGGAGAGAGTGAATAATGATTTGGCGCCAAAACTGTATAAGTGTTGACTGGTTTTGAAACGTTAACAACTGTTAGCTCTCTCTCTGATAGAGGTTTGCATCTTTAGTCCTTTTAGACAGACACTGTTAGTCCTTTTGGACTAACGATGCAAAGGTTAAAAGGACCAGTATTGATGGAGAATTAACAGTCATTTATTTAGTGGTTGTGTTGGGCTGAAAAATGGTATTGTACCTTTTGTATTGTTTTGGGCCTTTTTAGGCTTTAAGCTTATGTAAGTCTTGATATAAATGCTTAATGGGCTGCCCCGGCCCATTAAGTATTTCTTCAGTTTTGGCTTTGGCTTTCACTTTGACTTTGACTTTTCACGCTCTTTCCAATTCCGTGCTTGGTTTTATCCGTTTTGACTTGATTTTTGTCCTTTAGTGAATATCCGTTACCTGCACAATCATAAATCACAAAACACACAAATACAATGTATTTTTGGTATATTTTGGTCATTTTAGGCACGTTTTTATAGGTAAAAGGTATGTGTAATTAAGCACATACCAAAATCACCCCCAATCTAAGACTATGTCCTTGTCCTCACGTATGCTTAAGTAACTCACTTTAGAAAACCAACGAATTCAATTCCCCCTCGACTAATTACCTCGAAAAGTAGCTATGTGTTCATCAATGGGGATTTAAAAGATTCATTAGTTTGAACAAGCTCCTGTTTTGACCCAATTTTTAACTATTTAAACTTATTACAACATATTATTTTTGTATCTTCTTCCCTTTTTTCATTTTCTATACTTTTCTTTTTAAGCATATCACTAACTAGAATGTATGGCACTTTCGTTATTCGTCATAACTGTTTGCGGTCACGGAATATAGAAGCACTACAATCTAAAATGCCAAATAGTATAATTCATAGTGCCCCGATTTTCATCCGTCCTAAACTATGCTTAAAAAAGGAATCAAAGTAACATACAAGCTCTAAAATGCTAACACTACGTACTTGTACCTTGTGAAAACTTTTTGCTCACAAAATTTATTATATCTTAGGTGAACAATGTGCTTATTTCAGAACTTAAACCATAGATCAAACGTTTTGCTCACAATTTCTATGGTTTCACGATTTCCACCCAAAATGTATTTTGAGTTTGAGGCGAGATCATCCCTTGTAGAGACTTTTGTCTTTGGCACATCCCAACCTTGCGGCTAAGTGACAAGCTTTTGACACCTCACATAGACTAGTATCGGGACTCACAGACCTTTGGTTTCAAAACCCTTGGATTTCGGGTTTTTTATATAAAAACACAACTTCAAACGAAATAGTCTTAGTTCAAAAAAGATATTTAAATTTTTAAAAAAAGGAGATTTTCCACTGTATTTTATTAAATCAAAGATATTACACTTAATTATAATTATTACTTACCTTTAAACTAAGGAAATCCTCGACCTTTTAGAAGGCTGCAACATCGGTTGTGAGCCGGCAAGATGCATCAAACTTTTATCAGTCTTTGGTTATTTACTATCGTGCCTTATCTTATTTTTTTGATGACTGCAACATCGGTTGTCGAGCCGGCAAGATTCAGTAAACTCTTTATTAGCCCACAGTTACTTTTATTTTTATTTACCTCTTTTTTCATCATATTTTAACACTTTATTTACCCATGATATAGAGAATAATTTCTTTTTAGAAATTAAAATTTAAGTTATATAATTTGAAACTACGACACTAAAATTATTGTTGATTCGACCATACTTCAAAAATCTTTGATATATTTAAAATTTTCAAAATAACACGTATTATTGTATGGATAGAAGCTTATCGGAGAGAAAGCCACAAAACTACACTTATTGAGCTTTAAGATTTCCATACTAAGCCTTTGTTTAGCCATCTAAATCATAATCACTATATCATTTCTTCGTTCTTCAACAAATTTAAAAATCTTTAATAAAAGATTCCGACTGAATTGCTTAGTTATAAAACGTAAAAGGACAACGCTAGAGGTCAAACACGCTCGAGTAGAGTCAAAGTATTTATTCTTATCTACCCAGCAGGAAGTCAACATCTGTGATAAAACATTTATTTTATTTTTGAAAGTTTTTAAATTTTTTCATTTTTGGTTATTTTTGGTGGTAAAAAAACAAAGATTACGTGGCGGAAATCATTGACTGCAGGCATAATCAAATCGATGACCCCCACATTAATAGAATTGAACATTGTCATCAATCGTTGTAAGATGGGGTCTCTATGTAAATCTCAAAGCCGTTTATTATGTATGCTTAAAGTTAAAAAGTTCAGTCGATAAGATTTAGGATATTCGATTCACATTATTATGCTTGAGGAGTGAAGCTCGTGTGAATGATGGACAAAAACCATGAGCACGAGATAGCTTCAAAATCCAGGGTATCCTGGACATACAATCACCATAAACTCGAAACACGAAAAAGGAAAAGGTGAGCCTCCTTACATCACACTTATTCATTACTACCATTGTAATTATATTAGGATAAGCATGGGTTGCCACCCACGAAGCGCTTGTTTAAGGTCACTAAGCTTGACCCGTCCCCTAAATTGAGTTGTTCATGGGGGATAAAAATGGAGTCATGAAACATCCAAAACACAAATGTCCTCTCCATAAGAGCAAGGAAAAATCTCCATCGGGCTTTCAAAAATTTTATTAACTTTGAAAGCTTTAGAGTCCCGATAAGATAATTCCGGTAGCAGCGAATGAACTCCTTTAGAAATGAGAATCCTGGGAATTTCTATGTGGAAAGGAAGTTCATGATTAGAAAGAGGAGGATTATAATCCTCAAGAATTAAAGAAGCATTAAATGAGGACATCTTCTTTACATTCTTATCCGGTGTTACTCGATTGGTGACTTCATAAAGGTTCTCATGAACGAGTATACCCGGATTGAATACTTTTTCATCGTTATCGGTTGAAGTCAAAGTATCAACCTTAGAAAAATCCTTATAGAGAACTGAGTCACACTCGAGGAAATGAGGAAGGAAACTACTTAATCCTGTAGAATCAAGTTCATCAACCAAGAGTTTAGAAACTTTGATTTTATTTTCATTAGAGTTAAATGGATCATCATAAAAGATTTTTCCCCATTCATCACTATCGGTCTTGAGATAAAAAGTTTCACCATCTGGCATACCACATCCATTTCTTGGGTGAGATGTATAAATCAAGAGTATGGTTCATCTTGTGAAAACATCTCGAGAATGGTATAAATATGATCGTTATTAGGAGAATATAATGGATCACGGTTAAGCAAATATTTGATCTCTCTAATAACGTCTTCCGAGGTCATGTCATCATTTCCCGGTGGAAATGACTCAATAAGAGCGAGTTCATCGGTGGTTGAACATCCTTAAGTGTTATAATCATAATCTCAGATAGTTGTGTGACTAATGGAGCAAGAAGAAGTGGTATTGCCATTTAACTGGAATTGTCATTAGGACAGGGAGGGAGATCCCTTGGTAGAATCAAGATTTAGCAATTTCTCATTTTTAAACAATGTTCTCCTCAGGATCAAAGATATAATCTTTAAACTTCCGGTGAAGTTAATTCCAAAGTCTCGAGGGTGTGGGTTTCTGAAGAGAAAAGTGGGATTGCGCTCTTCATATGATTTGTTATTTTCTCCTTTTGCGAACAAGTCATTCAAGATAATCTTCGTATGAAATATAGTATAGTAAATTTCAATTCTCTGTGTTTGATTCTCTTTGATGTTTATTAGTATTGTATTCATAGTTACCTGGTTTAATTTTCAAGAATTAATACTTTCGTCACCAGTCATGGTAAATCAATTCTTTCTCTTTAATGACACGTCAATCAAACACATTGAGCGATCCTAAAGAAAAGTCTTCCCTAGTAAGGGGACTCGAGAGGGATCGCTTTCATTTTCGACCGATGACCGAAATCAAGAAAGGATCGTGAACCTTAAACCAGACAAAAAACATCCCTTGCATTCAAGATGGTGTACAAACATGACCGGTTGCTAATTCAAGGGTCATTTCGGGTGGATATAAGTTAGGATTAAACATAAATTTTTCAAACCGAGACGTTCGGCATCAAGTTGATACTGGCAAATAGATCGGCTATGGCTACTTACTATGAGCTCACTAAAAACTAACTAGAATTGAGAAAATTTCCCCAGGGGTCTCCAAGTTTCTCAGGTAACTTCTTAAGGATAACCGCTAAGCAATTTTCATTGAGGGGTGTATTTTCTAGTTCTAAAAGTTTCTCCTTATTGGAAAGGAGAGATTTAAGCATTTTCTGGTACTTTGGAATTAGAATTAATGCATCGGCAAGAGAGATATTGATGTGAAGTTGTTTGAACATTTGCCAAAACTTATGAATTTGTATTTCATCTTTGTCTTGCTGTTTTTCCTTGTTCATCCTTGAAGGATAAGGGATATTGGGGTGAAGAAGATCCCTTTTTGGCATCTCAAAAAATTTTTGTAAAGCAGCTTGAGGTTTTTTACGGACACTAGAAGAGCGAGGGTGGGGACCTATAATGGTATACCAAGGGGTTTCCGGTCTGTTTTAACATCTCATCTGCTCGTTCATCCTCCTCCGGATTAATGAATGGAGGAGGCATTAGAACGGAAGGTCCATCTAAAACAATACCACTTCGGGTGGTGATGGCTTTCAAATCACCTCTCGGGTTAGCAATGGTGTTGCTAGGAAGTGGTCCCGTACCCAAAGAAGACGCAATATTCATTTGGAAAAAACTAGCCATCATATTCTTGAGCTCATTGGTTTGATTTGACATTAAAGTTTGTATGGAAGTTTTCATTTCATTCCTAGATTCATTTTTCACATTACTAATTTGATTTTCCATGGATTTTATATTAGTATCAATCATCTTCTTGTAGTTTGACAATTCATTCGAAGGAGCAATATTGTGTTTCTCTGCACAGGATTGAAGAAACGGATCTTCCATTGATTTTATCCTTAATTTGAGTGTAACCTTGATTGAACCGGTTTTGATTATTTTGCACATTCGGTTGAGCAAAACCCAGTGGTCGAATTTGGTTAGCAACACGTTAAGGACGGTATCTGGTATTTCCCTAATTATAGTTCACTGCGGCTGCTGAAACATATCCTTAAATATTATCTCGATATTTGATATGTGTGAAAACACATATCCGTTCTATATCAAAAATGGCCCATAAAAGACAAAATTGTGCTTTAAATGCTTGAATATTGCTTGTTTTGTCTTTGTGATTGTGTAGGTACGGATATTGCAAAAATCTCAAGAAAACGGTCAAAACCGCACAATCACGGACACGGGAACGAAATTGAGTGTACAAGAGCAGGGAGAATACTATCAAAGATCAACAAAACTCAACCCTTAGTCAACCAAAGTCAACCCACAAAAAGATAAAACTCAAAAATACCAAATCAGTCCCTCAAAGTTAACCAAATTCATAAAAAGTCCATAAGCCCTAACGGTGTTATCTCTTAACACTATAAAAGACAACACTCGTTATCTTTTTTATAAAGCAAACCTAACCAAGCCTAAAACCTAACCAGGCCCAAAACCCTTATAAGCACAGAGTTATAACCGTGGGTAAAAAGAAAAAGCCAAACACCCCTTTTATAAAAGGAATTTACACGCGAAAATCAGTTGTTACTGTTCACCGTATTCAACCTTTTACCCAACATCACAATCAAAGGATAAATGTAAATTGGTGACATGGCTACGCAATTCAAGTGAAAAAGGACACCTTGGCAGAGTTTAACATCACCAAGCGCTCTCATTGGTCAAAACACACAAAGGGAATGCTACGTGGATTGAAGAAAACACACGGGGAAAAGGAAATTTGCACTAAAACGTATGGAAAAGAAGCACAAAGGCCTCTGACATACGGATTGCCACGTTGGCAATCCGTGTGATCAAAATTTAATCCAACGATGGAGAGAGAGCATCCAATGATTGAGAAGAATGAAGGGGAGGGATTGATTAGAGCGTCTAACAGATAAAGGGTCCTAGAAGCTTCTCCTAGGCAGTATAAATACAAGCAAGGCCTCACTCACACGGATATCTAGGAGTAGGATTAGCTTAAGTAGCTTATTTTCAGCTTTTTAAGATAAATTTCATGTAATTTCCTTTTTAAGCCTTGTATTCACTTTAATTTCTAATAAAATCTCAGTTTCATTTACTTTTTGAGTTTTAATCCAAGTTTACTTAAATACAATTTCGTTAAATTTGATCATAATAAGCTCTCATAAGCTCTCTTTGTTATTACTAAGCTTGTTATACTCAGTTAAGCTTTTACAAGCTTAACTGAGCTTATATTACTCAAATCTCACTCCCAAATTACCTAAGCTTTCTATTGGATGATGAACCAATCCTGGAAGGGTTCATGGACTCTACTGGCTTATTCTAAATAAGCCAGACCTTGTTGATATAAGCTCTAAGTGAGCTCTTATCCCTGTTTAGCTAGGATTTCAGGTTTTACAACAATTCATCTTTTTCATATTAGCTTATTAATGAAATTTAGTTTTTCTTGCTTAAATGTTTGCTTAATATGCTTATCTTTGCTTAGTGTAGCTTATTAATGTTCTTATTATAGTTGATTTATGCTTATTTTGTTTTACTTGTAGTCTTAAATCTTAGATTTCATATCCTGTCTTAAAATCAGTTCAAAAAGCCAAAAATTTTAGTTTAGCATAGTTAGTAGCTTATAGATTCTAGTTTATTTGCCTATTGATATTTGTTGATTAGGGTTGTTGTATCAAATCTGGCAATTGAAATTTCTCTCACTTACATCTAAATTCAATAAGCTAAAAATCCTGTTAAGAATTTAAGGGGTGTTTTGGGACAGACATTACAAAACTAAGGATAGTAACTGTCTTAGCCCTATTTGTTCTTTAAAATTCAATTTAACTTGCAAAATTAAGTTTATAGGATTAGATTTTGAAAGCTTAATATTGTTTAAACTAATTTTCATAGGATCTAAATTGCTAGGCTTTAATTTGTGATTAATTATTTTAGTATAAGAAAGCTTGTAGCTCCAATCTGTTAGAGACCTTAAAGTTGATGTTCTTGTTCTCATTTAAGTGTTTAAATGAATTTGAGCAATGTTTTTTAAGTTTGCATGCAGTAGTTTTGTGCATTTGATGTTAACTGCATCAGGTAGGGTAAATAGCAAAAAGGACATTTTCATCATCAAAAAAATCAGAGGATAAATTTAGATTATAAGATTTAATTTTCAGATCATAAGTAGATTTAAGGTCATATTTAATGAGTTTGCAATTAGTTTTTAAAAATAAGTTCATTTGAGTATTTGTTTTAAGCTGTCAAATAAGCCTTTTGTCTTTTCATTTTTAAAGTAAAATGTAGCATGATCTAAGCCTTAGGTCTGTTTTCAAAGAACTTTTGTAATAAGCAAGTGAGTTTCAAACTTTGTTTCAAAGGTTGATTTTGGTAGCTTATTAGTTGAAGTATAGGCTTGCATAAGCCATTTCCCTACAAGGATCCAAGAGCTTATCTAAAAATAAGCTCAAAGGTCCCTGTAGGGCCTGTTTGGCTATTAGATTTAATAAAAGAGCTAATTTAGTCTTATAGCTTATTGCTTGCTTATTTTTAGTTCTAATTAGTTCATTAGCTTAGGTTTAGCATATTATAACTTAATTAGTCTTAACTTTAGCTTATTTAGTCTTCTAGCTTATTTAGTTTAAGGAAAACCAAAAAAAATAAAGTTAAGTAGTTTATGTCATATTATAAGCTGTTTTTAGCTTATTTAGGGCTTTTCATAAAACGTTCCTTTTATTAAAATTGCTTATATTTAGGTGCTTAATAACTTTGCTTTTATAAGTTTTTCAAAATAAAAAAAAGAGGAAGGTGGAAATCGGGGGTGAGCAAGGCTCGAACCCTCGACCTCAACACCCTCTACCCTTTTATAACATACACCACACACTCACTACCACTGCGCCCTGGGGTCTTTTTTCCTTAAACTCTTACAACATTTAATTCTTATACACATTTTACCCTTTTAACCTTTATAAGCTGTTTTAGCTTATTAAACAGCTTATTTGATAAGCTGTGTAATCGAGTTTATTTTTCCTAGGTTCTAATTAGTATAAGCTATTTTCTGTATTTTTTTCTAGAATTTTTATAATTAGTTTAGTATTTTTAAACATTTATTTTCATTTAAAACTTAAAAAAATCATAAAAAATAGAAAAATAATCAAAAAAATATAATTCTTTTTTATAAAATTTTCTTTTATCGTAAAGTTTCTAGGAAAATTAGTTTTGCCTTTGTAAGGTTAAAATTGCAAAATTTCATTTTTTAAAGAACGGGATTCGTTCCCGTTCTCATTTTTCGTGTTTTAAAGCTCATTTCAAATCCGTTTTTGTTCTAGTTTTCTTTAAACTTACTTTTTAGTCAATTAGAGTCCATTTAAAGAGAAAAATTCATTTTAGGTTTAATTTTGGAAAATTAAGTTTTTTAATTGCTATTTAGGGTTCCAGTTTTGCGTTTTTAGTTAAAGTTTAATTTCCTGTTATTTGTTTTCGTGCTTAATTGTTATCATTTGCTTATTTTAAATAGTAGAAGTAGATAATCAAATCAATCTTGGTTTCCAATTCAAATCATTGTCTGAACTTCAAACGTGGTTTCAATTTTACAAATTGTTGGGGAATAACGACCCGGGAATCATACTTCCCGGTTTATATACGTATTATATTATATATATTTGTGAAGATTTTCCTTTTTACCTTTGTCCTCAAGGGTAATTTGGTAATTTTCTATCATATTATATATTTTATTATTACGTGTGTTGGTTTACTACCAATTAATTTTTGGGGCCGCTGTCGGGGATTTGTGATTAAGATTCTCTCGTTTGAAGTTTGTTTATCATAATTTGAAGACCCTTTCATTTTTGAAAGTTTTGTTTTTGTTAAAAAAAATCTAAAATATAAAAAGGTAAAAAAAATAATTTTCTTTTCTTTTAGTATAATTATCATATAAAAATAATAATAAAAAATATAAAAAATATAAAAAATTGTCCATAAAAAAAATAAAGTTGGTAAAAGAACACCAACAAATAATACCTTCAATTGAGGTATTATCCATAATAAGTTCCCAACTCGAATCAAAGATTTAAAAACTTACCATTTATGTCACTTGCGATGTACGGCTCACCTTAAAAAGTAAAATTTTTAAAGAGCTACCGTGAAGTAAGTTTGATTATTTGGTTCAAGTTGTCTATCTCATTGTCTGTTAAAATTAGATTAAAAACCAAAAATAATCTTCTTTTTCTTCGTATCCATTTAATTCTTTTTTGTTTAATTCTTATGGCGTCACTCGATCATCATTTGAACCCCCTATTCTCGATTAAAGAATGCATGTCTTGTGGAGTTTTGTATACTAGAAACTGTGGTTGTTCAAAAGGGAGTCTTGAAGACAAGATTCTTGTTCCTAAACCTCCTCAGAATTGTGCAACTTGTGGAAACCCAGTTGATGGTTTATATTGTCGACCTTGTGCTTTTGTGCGAAACTTTTTGAATGAAGGTTGGTATATAATTCATGATGAAAACGATATTCTAAACACTTCCGAGTCATCCAATGACAACACTAACATTGTTAGTGCACCTCGAGAGTCATTCGTCTTAAATCAAGACCCCGGTGTAAATTCTTCACAAAGTCCTCTACAAATTAACCACAATTGTTGTTACAAGTGTGGTGATTCGTTAGACGATATCTTTTGTCAACGATGTACT
>BQNB010123489.1:0-18551 GCA_026074375.1 Tanacetum coccineum
GCACGCATTCTGGAGCTTAAACGAAGATATTTGAAGATTACTGTTCTAAAGACCAATACGCCGTATCCATCAAGGAAGATACGGCGTATATGTGCCTGCACTCACCAAAGACCACGAAAACAAGATCCAATACGCCATATCCATGAAAGGCAATACGTCGTATTCAAGCTATATGGAAATAAAATATTTTGGAAGATATCAAATGTGGTCCCTACTCCAAGAAACCCCTAATACGTCGTATCCAACACATTGGATACACCGTATCGAAAACGACTTCAGACCTTATAAATAGAAAACTCAAAAATGAGTTTTAAGTGTGCTTCATATTCTTGATACCTAAACCAAAAAAGTCAATTTTTAGAGGAGAAAAAGAGCTATTGAGGTCGAGCAACACGATTCATTCCATAGGAGACAACGTGTAATTTCTTATACTCTTATAATCGTTCAGTTTTTGGTATCATTCGTTAACTTGGTTAGTTTACCTTGGCTAAATCACTACTTTTGTATTCTATATGACGTTTGAAGGCTAACACCTTTAGGTATTAGTCATTGTTATGAAGATCATAATGTTTGGTTTGTTTATCTCGATTTCTTAATTTATCATTAAATTGTTTGTTTATGTTTATCAATTTATACTTGTTTATGTGCTTAAGTATGCGACCTATCATTAAACTGGGTCTAGTCCTACATATTTAATGCGCTGGAACTTCGGTGTTGTTTGGGCATAGACTAAGAGTCCGGGATAGCTCTCCATATTATAATTTATATATCTAGAATCATAGGATCACAAATATTGACCTATCTTTTCCCTTTGATTGTGAGCTTAGTTGAGCCATAAGGTGACCTTGGTACCAATGAGTACGTTCTAATCAATTGGTAAAGACTCGGATAGTGGACTACTAGTATATAAAGAGTCGTTAAGCAGTAAGTGGGTAAAGTCTCTATGAGCTAGGGTTTAACAAGATCACCATTGCCTTAATCCCTAAGATAAATTATAATATAAATTTAAAACTTTAATCATAAAAATATACACCATACAATGACACATCAACGACTCAGTTATCATCCACAAAATTAACACCGGTAGAGTTTAGGGTGTGGAAACTCGAAGGGGGGGGGGTTAAATAGTTTAAGGTAAATTGGCGTTTTAAAATTTTACTTCTAAAATTGTTAGATTAGAGTAGATGATCAATCAATCAAAAATATGAACCAATCATTATACCTATCTGCTTGTAATAATGATACAAATAATAAATGAGAAACACAAGCAATATAAAGAGATAAGGTAAAGAACGATCAAACCAAGACACCAAGATTTATAGTGGTTCGGCTACGAAGCTCCTTTTCGCCCTACTCCACTCCCTGAGTATCCGACTCGAGATTTTACTATGTCAACAAGCTCCCTTTAGGCGTAGAAAACCGTTTACACGTCGCTTACGTTATTTTTCGACACTAAGCCAAATGTCGAGTCCTAATGTTAGCTAGAACCAATCTACCACTTCACAAACACTACCCAATCACAATATCTACACTATCGGATTTACACACTATTCGATTTACACAATCACACAAGATAATTAAAATAGTGTTTTGAATCTTAGAAGAAGAGAGGAGAAATTACTAATCTATAACACTTTGTTTCTTGCCGAATACGAGTGTTCTTCTCTTGCACTTGGTAGAAGAAGGAAGAAGGTAGAAAATGATATTTGAACACTTGAAACAAGATTAAACAATGATAGTGATCAAGGGATTTAGTGAGAGAAAGAATGTTTTTAGAGAGAGAAAGATAACTGAAAAATTCATGCAAAGAGGTGTGTTTTTCTGCAGAGAATAGTGCAGTATTTATAGCCATGAATCCTTAACGGTCAGCTGGTGGCGGTCCCAGATATATCTAGGGGCTGCCTAGGCACTTAGGGGCCGCCCTAGACTGACGCTCCGATTTTTGTCCTTTTGTGAGGAAGGTTTATCCTGGTGAGTTATATTCGGGTTTTTAGGGAAAATTTGAATTTCAAATTGATGTTTTAAATAAAACATTATTTTTATTAATAAAACTATTTTGTATATTTTGTAAAAATAGTTTTGTGAAAATGTAATGGTTAAGAAAAAAAATTATTTTCTTGATCACTAATCATGTTTAATGATTTGTTTATCCATACCTTAAATGATTTATGTCGAAATGAAAGTTTACGATTAATAACATATAAACGTTTATTTTTATCGAGAATGTTTTTACATTTCGTCATCTTTAAAACGTAGAGGAGTCGAAAAATATAAATAACGTTTTTAGGCATTATTTGTATTAACAATCTCTCCTTTTTTGATGATGACAAAATATAAACTCATTTTGTATAAAAATAAAAATTTCATGTTATTAATGAGTTTTAATCCATTTCCCCCCTTTTTGTCGAATCCAAAAAGGTAAATCGTCGAGATAAAGATGAAAAGAATTCGACGATGTCAATACTCGCCTTTGATGTATACTCCCTCTTGTTTGGGGCACCAAGGGATCAAGCTTATGAGATTTTGCTACAAAACCAAGTTAGAAATACAAGTGCAAGAAAACATTTGTAACTAGTAGCAAAATTACGACAAATATATACAAGTCTATTGATAGAGATTAGAAGCAATAGCCATCGAAATCATAATGCATATAGATTACCTGTAATAATAAAGGACCATCATAGATAAAATTCATATATGCATACCAAGACAACTTCATACATAAAGTAAACTTATGCATGATAATATGAATTTCTTACAATACTTGGATATACTAAAATTAAACACTACTATCCTAATGGTCTTAATACTTTATAAATCCTAGATGATTCTTGAGTCATAGATAATAGATTTGAGCAAAAGTTTGGGTAAAACATTATTTAGAAGTATTGAAGATGTTTTAAGGATGATAGAGAAGGTGAGGCAATGGCGGAGGTAATAAGATACTCAAGGTGAGCAAACATTAAGTTTATCTCATCCCTAAGAGAGAAAATGAGATTTCGGTTGTAAAAACAACAAAGACAATTTACCCTATGATAGTCAAACGTGTTGAAGTAAATGGGATGACCCATGATAGGTGGTTGAGGTGGTGGTTGTGATGAAGGTGGTGAAGGGGTATCAAGAATGTGATCAAGAGGAGTGATTGGGGACAAGGATAGAGTGATATCTAAAGAGGGATGACTTTGGAGTAGAATTGGTTTTGAAGGTCTTGGAGAAACATCTATGATATCATCAAGAAAGGGATTGGATGGTTGAGGAAAGGGTGTGTCATTAGAGGAAGGAGGTGAAGAATGAGGTTTTGACTCAAATAAGGAAAAGGTAGTGCCAAAGGTAGATGATGTATCTTTGGTTGATGGAGTTTTTGATGGTGCATTTGGTGGAGATGGAGAGGAGGATTTTGTTATGGGATAAGGTGTGGTAGTGTCATAGGTCCACATAGAGTTGTCTTGGTGGAATAATGGTTAATTTAATTTTCTTATAGGGGTTAGAGGAAGAGGCTTGTGTGGGTGCCATGGAAGTAGAAGAGAAGTGAAGAAGATGATTGTGAAGATGGTGAAGGTGATGACTATTTATTTTGGAGGTAGTAGATTAAAGAAGTAAGGCATGGGAAGGTGAATATTTGATTCCAAAAGGTGTTTAACAAAATGCAGGAATGTAGTTGAGCTATAGAGTGGATAGTCAACTGCACAGAAAATCAAGAGAGACACAGTAAAAATCTCGTGATGCTTGATGGCGGTCCTATAAATATACTAGCGGTCCCGGACATATATATGGGGGCCGTTCTTTGGAAAAACAAAGATTTTTCCTAGGTTTCCAGACCTTCAATCATGTGCAGAATCATGCTATCTTGGAAATTCTTTTGCAGTCAAATATATTACTTCAAGAATTGATGACGTACCCTCCCATTCGGCTCAGAGGTCTCCCCTTCGAAGCTCAAATGGGATCTTCTCCCAAATACACTACATAACCTTTGAATAGTTTTGAGTGGCGTAAAATCATCTTCAGGATGATTACCAGTATGGGAATCCGCCACGCGAAGCCCTGCACCCTTCGTGGTAGGCCTTTGACGAAACTAGGGCAGAGGTCAGATAGTCAAACCCAAGTTCTCCATCTCTATTGGGATCTTCCTGCCAAAATAAAAATCGTGGTACATAATCCCAGAATCACCCCTTAAATTGCAGGACACCCCCCCCCCCCACGATCACCGGCTTTGGTGCTAAGCCTCATCCCATCTCATTTTTGCAACTATAAATAGATGGCAAAGGCTCCAAGTATGGTTAAGACTCTTACATACAGTTACTTACGCTTTCATACTTTCTTAATATAAAAAGCACATACTTACACTCATGCCGGAGGTGATTCGCAGGGACACCCCCTGCGCCTCACTTAACATAGTGTTTCCATTTGTGTTGACACAAGTTATTCAAGGCTTGGCAACTCAACATCCACAAGAAGAACTCTTCGATCTCATCGAAGCCTGGTCGTTCCTATATTTTTACAATCAGTGGCGCCATCCGTGGGACCACAACAATTAGTCCCGTTCAAACGAAGCCTAGCAACCATAAAAACAACATATCTACTTTTCCGGCATGACAAGCGGAAGAGAAATAACACCAACGCCTGGTTTTTCAGCAATGCCTATAACTACCACCATGTTTGTCGCCACTACTCCTAAAAATAGCCTCTAGCCTATTGTGCGTCTACCTCAACTAATCCCAATCATGTGATTAGCCCAGCTTTTATGGAGGCCAATTATGAAACCTTGGAGTCCCTACTAAGGGACTGACAAAGGTAAATGCGTAACAACAATCTCCGAACTAAATTGGAGTATTTTAGCGAAGACTACGATGAAGAAAGAGAAATGGAACCAAGACCGGAACCTGTCAGAGTTGCCATTCCACCACTTCGAGCAGCGTCTCCTAGGGTACAGCGAAGGTGGAAGGCCTTCAGAAGAAGCATCAAGAGGGAATGGAAGTCAAAATGTAAATCTTCCTCCACTTTTAACAGCCCATATAGGGAGAAGCGAGAATGGGAAACCTTTGCAGTCTTCACTGACTTCCATTTACGGAGGTCAGGCACTTCCGAATAATGAAGGAGGGAATCTCCCTCCTTAAGGTATGTTCTTATCACATAATGCTCAACCTTTCATACCCACAAACTTGAATGTACCAAATGGACTTATGCCTATGCATGTATACCCCCACCAACAACCTGCGAGTTTTGTCAATGGACAGCCTATAGGCTTCCCTTCGCAAACTCTGATGGGAAACCCCCTATAGGGGAAGATTCGCTAACCTCCCACAAGGAGGGCAAGTACCATCGACCTTCACAAACGGTAACATACTTCCTCAAAATGGCTTTACGCATCCTGCGAATATCCCTCTGAATAGTTATCCTTTTTATACACAACATGTGTATACGTTCCCAAACATGTCTGCGTATGCCAACCCAAACTCAACAGGCCTTTTCCCAAACCCTTTAGGCTCAGTAACACTGGATAGAGGATTACCCTCTCCCAGATGGACTGAAAATGCCATCGCATATTGGTTCCTATAATGGGAAAGGGGATCCCGACAACTTCCTGCACCTCTTTGATGGGGCCGTAAGGATGCAGAAATGGTTAATGTTAGTAGCTTGTCATATGTTTACCTATACTCTTAAAGACTCCGCCAGAATATGGTGGAACAGTCAGAAAGCAGGTAGCATCCTTGATTACGAAGATCTCAAAGCAAAGTTCCGATCGCACTTTAGCCAACAGAAGAAGTTCACAAAGACACATCTGGCTATACATAACATAAAACAGGGGGAAAAAAGCACCCGAGCCTTCATTACCAGATACACAGATGATACCTTGCAGATTTTGGGCTTGCACGAAGACCAACAAATCTTTGGTTTTATTCATGGTTTAAGGACAAGAAGGTTGGTCGAACACCTCTCTATAGATCTCCCACCTACTTACAAGGGCCTAATAGAGAAAAGGTACATCTGGGTCGAAGCAAGAGAGGTGGCCACTAATGGCGTATTAAGTGATCGAAGAGACAATTTTGAAAGACCAAAAAATCTCTGGGGACAACAAGTAGAAATGAGGCAGAAAACATAGACAGGTTCTCCCCCTATGACGGGATGAACCAATGGCTTGCTCTCCAAACTGTCAAAAGTCAAGAGAAATACTTGCCACAGAAAAGAGCCGCCAAACAAGAAAAAAAAAAAAACTTCGAACACCTGCAAGATGTTCATAAGCAAACTATTACGGAAGTTACCATCCAAGTACTGTCATTACCATGAGAGTACAGACACGATTCCAATGATTGCGACACCTCAAGTCCATATCCAGAAGCCATAAATTCAGGGCACTTTCGCATTCTGGTGAAAGGCATAAAGAAGAATAGGCAAAAAAAAGTCAAAATGATACCTTATATGTGTGAAAACACATTTCCATTTTTATCAATAATGGACCCATAAAGACTTAAATTTTGATTTAAAATGCTTGTATTTTGCTTGTTTTGTCTTTCTTGTGTTTATGTAGCGTTTGGATATTGCAAAAAATTTAAGGAAAACGGTCAAAAACCGGGACAAACACGGTCAGGGAAAGGAAGAGATTACAAGAGCCAGGGATTTGCTGATCAGGTCTTTAATAGTCAACTCTAGTCAACCCTGGTCAACCAAAAGGTTAATCACTAAATGACAAAACCCATAAAATACCTAAAACAGCCATCATTGTTAATCATATTTCACAAATACCCTTATTGCCCTAACGGTGACTCGTTAACTTTCTATTAAAAAGATGAAAACTCGTTATTTTTCTTTAATAAATCCAAAACTAACCTGTGGCCCATTTCCTGAGGTATCCATAAACCCGGCCCAATCCCAGTTTATTAAAAATCCATTGCGTCAATAACCCATTTCACTAACGTTCTAACCCATAAAGTAACTTTTGAAACGTTAATAATTATTCTCAAAATAATTGCTTAACCCTTGTTTGACGTAAACAATAAATTGATTGATGCCCGTTTACGTTAACTGATCATTTTTAGCTTACGCGATTTAACGTAACGATTTCCATTAAAAACAAACGCGTACAATACTAAAAATAAATGGTGACTTTATTAACATCGTACATTGTCCTAAAACATGGGGTGTTATACTTTCTATAAGCCCAAAGTCAAACGAAGAAGGCCCGAGTCAAAATTAAATCAAACGCACCCTTGTATAAGTTTTCACGCGGGAAAAAATAGTTTTTACTATTCACTGTCTTCTTCAAAATTTACCCAAGACAAATCAAAGGGCAAATGCAAATTGGATACGTGGCTTAGTAATTCAAGCACCAAAAGGACATGCTGGCAGAGTTACACATCACCAAACGCTCCCATTGGTGGAAACCCACAAGGAGAATGCCGCGCAGATGAAGAAAACACACCAAGGACTAGTATTTTGCACTAAAAGACTTGAAAAAGAAGCACAATGGCTCTGACACACGGAATGCCACGTTGGAAATTCGTGTGCTCACCAAAGTGATCCAACGGCACAAATTATGACTCAATGACTAGAATTTAATCAAGGGCTGAGATCAAGAAAAGGGGAGATGGGATTGAGTTTAAATAAGCTCAATATAAGCTCTCTAAGTCTCTAAGCTTAGATTGAGTTCAAATAAGTCATATAATCTACTTAAATTTAAAAAAAATCAGTTAATACCTTTGCTTGATACGGATTTTAGCTTTTTGGATGATAAGCTTACAATGGAAGAGCTTATTAGACCCTACCAGCTTATCCTTGGATAAGCTAGAGCTTGTAGACAACTCATTTGAGCTTATTGAACCTTTGGTTAGCTAAGGCAGCTTGTAAGTTACTATTTCCATTTCTGTCTTAATTTTCAGCTTATAAATTTCTTAATCTGCTTATACTCTTGCTTATTTGAGCTTAATTCTGTTTCATTATGCTTATTAAGTAGATTAGATTATCTGTTTTCATATTATCTATCTTAGATCTTATAATTTGTCACTTTGTCTTTAAAAATCATAAAAATCCAAAAATAAGTAGCTTAGTTAATAGCTTATTGTTTTGCATATTTGTTAGCTTAAATTTGATCATTAGGTTCAATTATAGCTTGTAGTCATCTGGTAATTGCAAATCTAGCTTTAGATTTCTTTTTCATAAGCTTAATTGGATTCAAAATGGTTAAAGAGGTGTTTGGGTCAGCAACACTAACCATAGGTTAGTGCTGTTTTTGGCTCTTTGGTCTTTTGTGTTTATTTTAAATCTCAAATTTAGATTAGTTCAAGCTGTTTTTATTAGTTAGATTTGTGTTAGTTAAGTTTTCAACACTTAGTATCATAAAAGCTCAAATCTGTCTAGTTTTAATTGCATTATTAGCTTATTTCAGTTTTAGCTTGTGTCTTTGCTTAATTTGCATCTAGGCTTGAGTTAAAAGAGTGTAGAAGTCATTTAAAATAGGTCTGCATTGAAGGTTTTTAGTTTTGGTCTATATACATGTCAACTGCATCAGCAGTTTTTTAAGTCAAAAAGTTTTTTTTCTTTAATTTTCAGAGTGTAAGAGTTAGAGTTAGGGTTTGATTTTTTAAGGTTATAAATAGCTTATATATCATAGTCCGTTAGTTAAAATTTACTTTTTCATAATTAGCTTATTTTCTCATCTGTTTTTAGCCTTTAAAACCTGCATTTTCATTTTCAAAAACCAAGACAAAAATCAACAGCAGCTGAGTTTTTCAGTTATTTTCATTCAGCTTTTTCATTAAGTAATTGATTTTCAAAGTCATTTTTAAAAGTGGCTTTTAGAAGCTTGTTATTAGTAGTTTAAGCTAGTATTGCTTATTAGTGCATTAGGATCCTAGAGCTTATTGAAAAATAAGCTCAAAGATCCCTTTAGGGACTGTTTGGTTTCATAGTTTCCATTAGTGCTTATTTAGATTTTATAGCTTATTACTTCTAAGTCTTAGCTTAATTTTTACCTCAATTAGTTTAATAGGTTAGCTTAAATTAGTCTTTCAGCTTATTAAGTCAGTAGGGTTAGAATTGTAGCTTTTTCATAAAAACCAAAAACACCAAAAACAGTAGCCTGTAGTTTTCTTTTTATACTTTTTAAGTGCTTATTTGTTTTTCAAATTATTTTTGGTTTGCTGTTTCAAGAAGCTTGTTATCTGAGTTTTAAGAAGTTGTTAAGTTTTAAGCCATAAGTTTCCATTAGCTCATAGTAAATTAAGCTCAAAGTTGCTTCTAAGGGCCTGTTTGGTTATTAGTTTTAATAAAAGAGCTTATTTAGTCTTCTAGCTTATTGCTGGCTTATTTTTAGTTCTGTTTAGCTCATTAGCTTAGGTTTAGCATATTATAGCTTATTCAGTCTTAACTTTAGCTTATTTAGTCTTCTAGCTTATTTAGTTTAAGAAAAACTCCAAAGATATAGTTAGTTAAGGTCTGTCTAGTTTTTAGCTGTTTTTTTTATAAGGGAAGGTTGGAAATCTGGGGGTGAGCCAAGGACTCGAACCCCGACCTCAAACACCCTCTACCCTTTTATAGCAACATACCACATACCTCACTACCAACGCGCCCTGGGGACTTTTTCATTATACATTTGCAAAGTTTATTATTAGTACATGTTTTCTTCCTTTTAGCTTATAAGCTGTTATAGCTTATTTCGTAGCTTATTTGTTAAGCTGTGACCACAGTTATATTTTTCCTAGGTTCTTTTTCAGTTCAAGCTATTTTTTTGTATTTTTTTTAGAATTTTTATAATTAGTTTGTTATTTTTAAACATTTATTTTTATTAAAAACTTTAAAAAATCATAAAAAATAGAAAAATAATAAAAAAATGTAAATCTTTTTTAGAAAATTTTCTTTTATCATAAAGTTTCTAGGAAAATTAGTTTTGCTTTCTGTAGTGTTTTAAGTGTAAAAATTTCATTTTTTAAGAACGGGATCGTTTTTCCGTTCTCTTTTTTCGTTGTTTTTAAGATCTTTTCAAACTCCCGTTTTTGTTATAGTTTTCTTTAAACTTACTTTTTAGTCAATTAGAGTTTATTTTATAGAAAAATTCATTTTAAGTTTAAAAATGGAAAATTTAGGTTTTTAATTGCCATTTAGGGTTCGTGTTTTGCGTTTTTAGTTAAAGTTTAAATTCCCGTTATTTATTTTCGTGCTTAATTGTTATAATTTGCTTATTTTAATTTATAGAAGTAGATAATCAAATCAATCTTTGTTTCCAATTCAAATCATTGTCCGAACAATATCCGTGGTTTCATTTCACAAACGTGGGGAATAATGGTCCCGGGGAATCATACTTCTCGGTTAATATAGTTTTATATTATTATATTTATTATATATATATTTTTTATCTATATATATATATATATATATATATATATATATATATATATTTGTGAAGATTTTCCTTTCTACCTTTGTCCTCAAGGGTAGTTTGGTAATTTTCTATCATATTATATTTTATTATTACGTGTATAAGATTGCTTCAATCAATTTTTGGCGCCGCTGCCGGGGATTTGTGATTAAGATTCTTTCGTTTGAAGTTTGTCGATCGTGATTTGAAGAACCTTTCATTTTCGAAAGTTACGTTTTTATAAAAATAAAAAAAAATAAAAAAAGTAAAAATATAAAAAGTAAAAAATATTTTTCTTTTCTTTTATTAGTATAATTATCATATAATAAAAAATAAAAAAAATCAAAAATATAAAAATTGTCCATAAAAAAATAAAATAAACAAAGTTGGTAAAAGAACACCAACAAATAATACCTTCAATTGAGGTATTATCCATCAATAAGTTCCCAACTCGAATAAAAGATTTAAAAACTTACCATTTGTGTCACTTACGAAATACGGCTCACCTTAAAAAGTAAAATTTTTAAGAGCTACCGAGAAGTAAGTTTGATTATTTGGTTCAAGTTGTCTATCTCATTGACCGTTAAAATTAGAATAAACTTTTGAAAAACCAAAAAAAATAATCTTCTTTTTCTTCTTATCCATTTAATTCTTTTCTTAACCCTTTAAATTGTTTAATTCTTATGGCATCACTCAATCATCGTTTGAATCCCCTCTTCTCGATTAAAGAATGCTCGTCTTGTGGAGCTTTGAACACTGCAAACTTTTGTTGCTCAAAAGGGGGTCTTGAAGACAAGATTCTTGTTCCTAAACCCCTTTAGAATTGTGCAACTTGTGGAGATCCGGTTGATGGTCTATATTGTCGACCTCGTGCTTTTGTGCGAAAGTGTTTGAATGAAGGTTGGTACACAATTCATGATGAAAATGAAATTCTAAACACTTCCGAGTCATCCAATCACAACACTAACGTTGCTAGTGCACCTCGAGAGCCATTCGTCTTCAATCAAGACCCCGGTGTAAATTCTTCACAAAGTCCTCTACAAATTAACCAGAATTGTTGTTACAAGTGTGGTGATTCGTTAGATGATATCTTTTGTCAACGATGTACTTGCTCATATTGGTTATAATTGTCCACCAAAAGCTCTGATTATCTCTAATCCAGAACAATGCAATCAAACCATTAATGAGCTCCTACAGACTTTGCCAAGTGTTCATCCGACATGCAATTCTGGAGATGAGAATTCATTCACTTATGATTCCAAACCTAATTCTGTTGATGATTCTCCTAACATTTTCAACCCACCTCCACAACCTTCTATGTATTCTTGTGAATTTTGCGGGAACGATGCTCGTTATGGTCACTATTGTACACCTCAAGTTCCGGAACCGTGTTACAATCAAGACTTTAATTTCCCGCAAGATTTTCATGATTTTCAACAACAATATCTTTGTTGTGAAAATTACGGGGGCCCTCATGAAACTTTTCAATGTCAACCAATGAATGAAGATTATTATGAGCAAAATTCTTGCTATGATCCTAATTCTTTTGGTTTTGACCAATTTCAACCCCTGCAATATACCATCAATCATCCAATCTTAAATGCTCAAAATGAGTTTCTCAATTCTCAAAATAAGCTTATGGAGCAAATGACATCCATATGTGATATGGTTGGTCAAATTATGCAAAAGAAGGAAGAAGAAAGGCGAATTGCGGAAGATCAAGCGGCTAAAGATCGATATTGGAAGATTCCCATTTGCTATGATGATGACGAGGACTATACCATTGCAATCACACCCGTTTTATCAACCAAGGAGGCCGTTGACTCTCTCATAATGGAGGATGAGCATCTTGACACTATTCCAGCAACGGAATCAGACGAAGTAATAAAGTCTAGTGTCGAGAACCTTGTCCAAATCCCAAGTGAGTTCAAGGGTATTTCCGAAGATACGTGTGATGTGCCCGTTTGTGAAGATCCTTCCACTTTTGATGCTTTGAGCAATCATTCTGAGATTTTATCCGATTCTAACAATGATGGTACTTCAAGTGATGACGATTCTTATGAGAACATCGAGTACATTGAAGCATCACCTCTCAATTTGTAGATCATTAGCTTAGAGGAGGTGAATGAAGATCAAGAAGAGAAAGAGTTTGACTTAGAAGATATTTTACAAATCCAAGACATTATTCTTCGTGAGAAATTGTTGAACATTAGTCATCTTGTTACTAATATCGAATCTTTGAAAGATAACCCCACTCTTGATCGTGTGCTCAAGTCTCCCTCTTCATTTCCTATTCCCATTGTGGATAGTGATTCGTTCTTTGAGGAGTCCGATACTTCTTTCTCTTATTCGAATAACTCTTTACCTGAATTCAAGACTTTTAGCGATCATACGGAAGAGACGAGAAGTGGCAGTACCACTACTCATGCTAATAACTCTCTTCCCGAGTATGATTCGTTTCTTTTTGAGGTTGAGCCCGATCAGGGAGGGTTGACTGGCATTGTTATTCCTGATAATTCAAATGACCCTCTTTTGGAGCTTCCTGAGTTTGAATCATTCCACTTTGATCTTGCTCCGTCATTTCCTCGTCCTCCTCCGGAACCACCAGATGATGAGATTAGCTTAATTGTTGAATCCGATGCACCCGTGATAAACAATTTTGTTGAGCTTAATGAAGATGAATGTTTTTACCCAGGGGGAGATGAGATTAAAAGTACTTATTTTCAAATTTTCTACAACTTTTTTTTTAAACACCGTTCTTTCTAAAAAAAAGGAAGGTGGAAATCGGGTGTGAGCAAGGCTCAACCCCGACCTCAACACCCTCACACCTTTATAACACACAACCAGCACACCACTACCCATTGTGCCCTAGGGTCTGTTTGTTATAAACCTTTCAGCATCTATTACTTATATACATTTTACCCCTTTTAAGCTAATAAGTTGTTATAGCTTTTTACACAGCTTATTCAATAAGTTGTGTAACCAAGCTTATTTTTCCTAGGTTTTTATTAGTTCAAGCTATTTTCTGTATTTTTTTAGAAATCTTATAATTAGTTTAGTATTTGTTAAATCATTTATTTTTATTAAAACTTTAAAAATCATAAAAAAAACAGAAAAAATAATCAAAAAAAATTAATTCTTTTTTAGAAAATTTTTATTTTTATCGTAAATGTTTCTAGAAAATTAGTTTTGCTTTCGGTAGGATTATAATTGCCAAATCTTCAATTTTTTTAAGAAGTGATTCATTTTCCGTTCTCGTTTTCGTGTTTTTAAGCTCATTTTAATTCCGTTTTTGTTCTAGTTTTCTTTAAACTTAATTTTTAGTCAATTATAGTCTATTTAAAAAGAAAAATTCATTTTAGGTTTAAATTTGGAAATTTAGGTTTTTAATTGCCATTTAGGTGTTCACTTTGCTCGGTTTTGTTTAGTTTGATTCCCGTTATTTGTTTTCGTGTTAATTGTTATCATTTGCTTATTTTAATTTTTTATAGATAATCAAATCAAATCTTTGTCCAATTCAAATCATTGTCCGGTACTACACGTGGTTTCAATTTCACAAATCGTTGGGGAATAACGACCCGGGAATCATACTTCTCGGTTTAATATACGTATTATAATATATATATATATATTTGTGAAGATTTTCCTTTTTACCTTTGTCCTCAAGGGTAGTTTGGGAATTTTCTATCATATTATATTTTTTAGATCGTGTATTGATTGCTTCAATCAATCCTTATAGGCTTTCGCTCTTGGTTGACGGGCAAAGATGATTATAACACGATCATACAGACATAGACTCATTGTACAATTTACGATTTTCATTCATGATGACTTTAAACAAACGGGTCAATAACATACCATAGGGTAAGATTAACCGCTTTTGTTTAGTGACCCACTCCATTCGTTTTGCCATGAATTGACAAGGTTGAATCTTTCGGAGTGTACGACATAATAAAGCATAGTAGCAAATGAACAACGAGAACATGATCCGATTACCCCTAGAAAAAAACATTTTCCCAAATAATCTCTTCCAAAGGCTTCAGGGTTGGCTCAATTTCACGAGTTAAAACTTGATATTCAAGAACATCAATTTCTTCCTCGTGACGGATGTGACAGACTTGACCTTCTCTATCCATTCGAATAGTGAAATGATGTTATTTAGGCGAAGGAGGGCTGGATTGATATGGACCATCCGCAGAGGACATCCATATATGTCACTTCGTCAAGTGACCATGTGTCAGTAAAAGACGCAGGCACCCTCGCAATATGTCAAGAATTGAGCAATTCTTTCAAGAGAGTAAGTAGAAGAATTGATTTTGGAATCACAAATTCGATGACCACAATACATCACTCTCATCTGAATAATTTATTTGATATTGACTATAAACTCAAGATGAACCCGAGGACAGATTTGGTCAGTTAATTTCAAGGAGAACTCAAACTCGACAAAGTTGAACATAGACCAAAACATATTTAGATTCGCAAAGTTGTCACAAAACTACCCGACCATGAATGAAACGATTTTCAAGGTTTCTTAGTTTTCTTTTTATAGGTCGTACGGTATTCATGTGTACTATTGGCATCTAGGCGCTGTATTTTTGTGATCTTCGGATGACTTTCGGAGGCATGTTTCCTAAACCAAAAGCAGGAATCACATTTTATTTACCGTTTACTTGTAAGTTGTTATGGCACATTGTTTCTAGTGTTTGCCTAAATGTGACAAATGTGGGAGTTACTGATTCAACTCGAACTAAAAATTAAATCTTAAGAGTTAATCAAACGCTCTTAGTTGATTTTGCTCATCCAAACATGTCGAAAATTTCATATGAATTATGTATCTCGACCTTTGTTATGAGATCATTATGCATGTGTTTTGAAAATGTTTTTGAGTTGTATTGACAATGCATAACCACAATTTCATTATGTTCCTAATGTGATTAATTTGAAAATAAAATTAGGGTTTTGGTTCGAAATCAATTTTTCAACAAACTCTCAAATGTATGCAAATCCTATGTGTACGGGAAGCATATTAGTTATAAATTGTATCATAGTAGTATTAATTGTACAAATTTGAAAGAAACAAAAAATCCCTAATTTCAATTTTTGTGTTCATCATGAACCCTAGACTCAAATTGAAAGAAAATAGATAAAATGACTTACAATTGATGATCTTTAAGATATGAATGATTATAGGTGTTGATTTTATCTTCAATTAGTGTTTTAATGGGTGATTTTGAGTTTTTAGATGGTTTGAGTCGTGTTCGTCGCTGCAGATATGAAAGGGGGTGTTTTTTTTCTGTTTTGAATTTTTTTTTGATTAAGTGTTTAATTTTAGTGTCTGCTGATGGCGGTCCCATATTGCCTGGCGGTCCCAGATATATTAGGGGGCCGCCTATGGTATGGGGGCCGCCCTCAGCGAGGGGTTTTGGACTCAGTTTTTGACGAAAATTTTACAAATAGGAGTGACATTTTAATTTGTATTTCGCGAATTAAAAATGCTTAAAGTACTTCGGATGAAGTATTTAAGTTGTCATGACACGGAATGGAACACGGACTAGAATTGAGACAGAAGAAGGAGAAGCGGACTAATGTGATTTATGAAATCTGTTCCATCATTCCTAAACCAAGACGTAGATAGTTAAATGATTCACGTTTAAGGGGTTTCGTAAGAATGTCAGCGATGTTGTCGACGGACGGCACTTTTTTGATTGAGATATGTCCTTTCTGGACATTATCACGAAGAAAATGGTGACGAATTTCGATGTGTTTGGTTCGAGAATGTTGCATCGGGTTTTTGCTAAGGTCAATCGCGCCTTTATTGTCGCACATGATTGGGACGTCGTCGAGTCGAACGTCGTAGTCAATAAGAGCTTGTTTCATCCATAGTGCTTGTTGACATGCCTTTCCGGCGCTTACGTATTCGGCTTCGGTAGTGGATATAGCAAGAGCGGTTTGTTTCTTTGAGAACCAAGATGTTAGACAACATCCCACGAACGTACAAATACCGCTAGTGCTATTTCAGTCCACATAATCTCCCGCATGATCAGAGTCGGCATATACTACTGTTTCTATGTCGGTCCCCTTAGGATACCATAATCCTAAGTGCGTAGTGCCTTTAATGTATCGGAAGATACGCTTAACCGCTTCAAGATGAGAGGTTTTGGGATCCTCTTGGAAGCGTGCACAAAGGCAGACACTAAACATGATATCGGGCCTACTTGCCGTTAGGTATAATAAACTACCTATCATGCCTCGATACTTGGTACTATCTACCGACTCACACTCTTCGTCTTTCGTGAGTTTAGTATCGGAGGACATAGGGGTTTTCATTGGTTAGATTCTTAGATTAGAGTGTTTTAGAAAAATACCATCTCCATTTGTTTTATTTGTAGGTCTAAGGAAGAAGTAAGTTCACCCATCATGCTTCATCTCGAACTCATCATGCATTATTTTGGCAAAATTCATCTCACATGTCGTGACAAGTCGAACCGAATATGATGTCATCGAATTATTTGATCGATGATGAGGTTTGAACTTCTCTTCGTGTAAAAAGTAGTGTCTTAATATTCCTATTTGATATTCATTGTTTAATAAGGAAAGATTTTAATCTATCTTACAAGATTGGGTGCTTGTTTAAGACCATATAAAGCTTTCTTTAGTTTATAAACATGATCTGGTTTTTCAAAGTCAATGAATCCTGGAGGTTGTGCCACGTATACCTCCTCATTGATAAAACCGTTCAGGAATGCACTTTTTACATCCATTTGGAATAGTTTAAAGTCTAAAGCACAAGCATAAGCTAATAGTATCCTAATTGACTCAAGTCTAGCAACTGGGGCATAAGTTTCATCATAATCGATGCCCTCTTGTTGATTATAGCCTTGAGTAACTAACCAAACCTTATTTTGAGTAAACAAATTTCCTTTCTCGTCAAACCTTATATCTAATTCTCCTACTAGTTCCTATAATTGTCATTATTCCTAGGTTGTGAACTTATTACAAACGTCGTTAGCAATGAATTGATTTAATTCTTCTTACATAGCGAACTATCCAACTATCATCTACTAAGGGATTCATTCATTTCTAAGGTTCTATAGTTGATATAAAAACAAAAGAAGTTACTTTGGTTTTGCGGCTTGTTATCTAAGAGTTCTTTGGTTAAGGTTTCCTATGGCATTTTATAAATGGATGTTACTGAGATTCCTTAATATTAACTATTATTGTCAATCTCTAAAGTTTCATCCACCAATGTTGTTTATAGTTTTTCTTTTCGGTAACCTTAATTACTTCTTCTTCATCTAAGTCATCATCCACCAAGGGTGATTGTCTTAGAGTGGTGGGGAGTTTCATCGATTGTCTAGTTAAGTGATTCTCGTGGATGCGACTTTCTAGTGTGTTTATTTAGGATGATGTAGGCTGGTATATGCTTAAATATACATACCTTTTACCTAATAAAACGACCCTATATGACCTAAAATAGATGAAAAATACAGTGTATATGTTTGTTTTTGGTCATTGTGTCCTGCAGGTACCGGATATTTAACAAAAGGACAAAAAACAAGCAAAACCTAACAAAACAAGCATGGTATGAATTGAGCTTGAGAAAACCGAAGACAAAGGCGTACCCACTTTTCTACAGGAACCAACCCGGGCCCATTTAATTAGCCAAGGTCTGCCTATAATTTATTCACTAAACCAATGAGCCCACAATTAAATAAATAGACCATAACCCTTCTTTTTTTCATCTGTCCTAAAACAAAATACATATGTCTAGCGGTAAGTCAAACCCACCTTATACTTCCTCGGTCAAAAAATACATTGTACATCTTTTACTTTTTCCCTCTCGTTTTTATACAAAGACAAAGCAACGCAGGGTAAAACACTCACATCAATCACCCACATACATGCCCTGAATGTTTATAGAAGACCCTGCCACGTCTAACACCAATGACACGCTGGAGATCCCCAACCCTCCTATTGGTCGAGATACGTGTAGCTAATCAAGGGATAATATTGATTTGATTTTGAGGCAGTTTGATTGAAGGGCCAGGATTAGAGATCATGGGAGCGTCTCAAGGGCTAGAAGCTTCATCACCTTCCTATAAATAGTAAGGCAAATCACACAGTAGGAGGAGGTAGTTTAAGAGTAGCTTAATGTAGCTTTAGGTAGCTTATTAGTAGCTTAATTTCATTCATTTGATGT
>BQNB010123490.1:0-19160 GCA_026074375.1 Tanacetum coccineum
ACGGAATAGGTTCACGGTTGGAATTATATTTAGTACACGACAGTTGATCTCGAAATGGCTAACTTTCGCTGCACCTATCACTGATAGTTGCGAAAGGTGGATTTGGTAGTATCCAAGTATGTCGAAGAGAAATTGCAAGATGGGGATGCGAAAGTTTGCAAACTCAATTTTTTTGTATAAACGCCTATTTTGCCCTCTGAGAAATCAACAATATGATCCCCGGGACCAGGCAGCTCTGGGTGCAGGTTTTTCAGTATGAAGTACTCTGATGAGAACTCTAAAAGATACTCTTGTGATATGGTTGACACAGCATCCTCGAGTTGTATGGTGTCCCTACCCATTTTTACCCAGTTTGCTAAAAAGGCGTGGGGTACTAACCTGTGGTAACGAGAATCCGAGGATTTAAGAGCTTGTGCGGATGTGTGTGCGAAAATGACAGAATTATTAGATAATTGTGGAAGTTTCAACAGTGTTTGCTTGACCTATTTATACTACAGCTTCGATATTTGTGCCTATTTAGATGATTGACGCGTGTCACCTACTTTTTTTTAAATGGTTGGGATTTGGGGGAAGTTCAAACGGCTCTGAGCCCATACGTCTCATCCTTTGTCAGTTATCCACGTTTTACGATAGAGTGTCCTAATTTTTAGGGGGCGGTCCATGTGACGGTTACGATGCGGCGCGTTCGTTCACCTTTAGTCTAGTAGCCGCGACCTCTTGGCCATGGCCACGCCTACTAGACTGGGGGGACATGATGACATATAGTACGGACCGGGCACGACCCATACTTCTTTGTGGGCTTAACCTGTATCGCGATCATGGGCCGCGGACCCGCTAGTGTGTCACGGTCGCGGACCCGCTAGTGTGTCACGGTCGCGGTCATGGACACCTGTCCGGAACGCAGCTTTCACAGCACGGTTTCCAACGGTTGTATTCTGCATGCAACTGATTTATGCGCTATTTCAGGGAAGGATAACCCGAAATTAAGTAGGGGGTATACTTTGCTAGTTTAAATAGGCCAAGATAATGTCAAATCCCGGTTTTGTCGGATAAGGCTTAGGCCGAATTATGGGGAAACCCTAATGAGCATGAGGCTTATAAAAGGATCAACAATCATCATCAATGAGGTATCACCTAAAAACCCTAATCATACTCGATTACTCTCCAAGAACCATATACTTACTCTCACGCCGGAGGCTAATCGTGGGATCCGCTCCCACGATAAGGTTAACGCGTGTTCTTTATTCCTTATGTAGGAGTCCTCAACGAAATTCACTTGGTGCAGGAATAAGGTTCCTCAGCCTGAATAACTACCTATTCGGGCCAAATCAGATCCAGCCTAACTTTTGCATCAACAATAATTAACGACAATATGAGAGCATCACTTTTATAATCATAATTAACATTTTAGCATATTAACTATCCAAATAAGACTAATTAATGGAAAGAAAAATGTTTTGCAAGTCAAACCAGCCTGACCATTGAGACAAGTACAATAAAAACCTGCTTCTAGAAGAACCAGTTGTGACCCATTATCATACACAACGAACTTGTGTTTGAGAAAATTAAGAAAGAGCACAAAAGACCTTGTAGTCTAATTCCACCGACCCTATTCCTTCCAAATATTGCATGTTCTCCATTTGCTTCCACAATCACTATTCATTGTCAGTGATCACCCAAATCCATTTTATCCTAGTCTCCTAGATATCAAATACGTCTAATTTTGCTCCACAAAAGAAAGATAATTAATCCATGTAAACATAGAGATCAGAAAACTCTACCTTGGCAAAAATTCTGTCATGGAAAGGTTTGGCGGACGAGTAACTGCTCCCATGAAAAGAACAAAATTCAGATGTCTTAACCTCAACATGATCTCAATCTACAAAACCAGCAAATTCTTGTTTTAAAATGAAATACCGATGCCATTATAACTCCAATAAATGACACAAGCTAGAAATTCCAGCACTAACTTCGCTTTTAAATTGAGTTAGTGCATCGCCTGAGATATCCTGGTTCATAAACTTCTTCACAACCACCATCATCTTGATCGTCCTTTACCAACCACAAGCTTCCATATCCACAAAGACACCTTTTTCTTTGTCTTGTCTAGATTGGTCGCAATATCTTGTTTAACAAGGTTACGTATAGGTATCTTTTGTTGTTGTTTTTGTTTTATTTTAAGGTCCCTGAAATGTCAATGATGATTCCTCATTTGTTTTTGTCTTTAATAACAAATCAAAGAATGTAAAAAAAGGAATATGAGATAAAGAGTTTATTGTTGTTTGTGGGTTTTGTCAAATTTTTTGTTGTAGTTGAGAGATGAGAAAGTGAGATCTTGGTTGTTGTTATTGGAAAAGATGATAGGTTTTGTGTTACAATGTTTAAGGAAATGAAATGAAAAGAAATGATAGATGGCATGTCTAAGGTGTTTGGATGTAGTTTAGATGACCAAAACGAAAAGATGCGATTTGGGCTTGGTTATGTAAAGTTTTTCTATGGGTTTTGATTATGTAATAGAATATAGGTTTGGAGTGGCCGGATTTAATGGTGGGTGGTGGTGTTGTGGATTTATGATACTAACCCGAAAGGGTGGTGGTAGAGATGATGCTTCTTAAATTGATAAAATAATTTTGTAATTTTGTAATAATAATAATTATGGCAATCTCCATCTCGTTGATCCTTCATCCATGCATCTGATCCAATCTTTCATTTGGATTCATTTTTCGTCCATCCCGTTGGATTCATTTTTTTATCATTCTTCAAAGCACGTGTGTGTCTAGTTGGATTAGGTTTTCTTATTTTATCATTCTTCAAATCCTGTATGTGGGCAATTATGGCAGCGCTTCTCTTGCGTCTTTGTAATAACCGATAACTTGTTCAGGGTTAAGTATTATAAAATATTATAATTTCGTATTTTGAAGTCTTTTGATCTTGTCAGTTTTCTTGATGGAAGCTGAAAAGTTGACTTTAGTTGTCTATTTTTGTGTAAAACGGTTACGGTTTAACCAGGAGTTGATGGAGTTTTGAATCTCGGGAGATAATCACTTTTGATTCGTCTTTCCATTTTAGATTATTTAATTGGTATTTTAAGTAATCCCGGGAAGCTTTCTCGCAATTTTTGAAAATCGTCACGCAATACGTACCGGCACGATAGTTGTTTGGAAATAAGTTTAAGTAATTCGGAAGTGTGAAATGAGCTTATTTATTTAAATAAATTCATGGTTTTAGAAAACGTTGGTTTAAAACGTAAATCGTTGGTCTATGATTTGGAAGTTTTTAGAAAAATAGTCATTTTCGTGAAATTCGGTAAAAGACCGTTACGGTCGTTAAAACGTAAATTTTGAGCAAGTTGGTTTTGAAAAAGTGTATTTTGGGGATTTAAATTGTTTTCATAATTGTGAGGATGGTTTGGTTGAGTTTTGTCAAAAATTTATGTTTTCGGTCCTGAGTCGGCCGGCAACGACTCAAAATAAATTTTTGTAGAAATTTAATGTGATAAGTGTCGTGTAAATAACTTAGATTTATAGAAAAGTGATTTTAAACGCAGTAGAAATATTAACTAAACTTGGGTAACGTTTTAAATCATCAAACCTTGAGCTTTTAAGTGATCCCGACAGAAAAGGAAGAACCTAAGACCCTCCTATGATCCATTTTCGGTCAAGTTAAGCAAAAAAGGGACAAGATGGCTATTTTTAAGCTAGGTTGTCTCACTAATACTCTTATATTCTCCACCACCTCAAACAATTTGATTCATTCACTCATTTTCAAATCAAACATAAATTTTTTTATCTCTCTTGTCCTTCTCTCTATTCGGACGAGCAACAACAAGGGCGAGAAACCAAACATTTTTCAAGATTACCAAGAACACGGGTTAAAAATAAATAGTGAGTTGATAGTTAGTAGACTCGGGTTATATAAAAGGTATTCGAGTTCGTTCTCTTCGCGTTAAAACCGAACCAAGATCATCCAAACTTGTAAGTTTTCTAATTTTTTTTAAAGTTGTACTTTATTGCTATTATGGTGTTAAAATACTAGTTGTACAAGTTGATTGTTAAAAAGGTCGAATCTTGAAAGCGAAAATGTAAATAAAGGGGTGTTGCGTGCGTCGGTTTGAAAGAAAAGGAAACAAGGAATTAAAGTTTGAATATTTTCGTTGTTGTGGTAATTTTTCTTTTGATAAAATGCTTATTTTGGGCTTAGTATCGAGTGTTGCTTATTAAAAAGCTAGGGTACAGCTAATTTGGTTTCGTTGGGCTTCGGTGTGGGCTCGATCCAACCGAAGGGTCCGTTTGATTTGTTCGGCCCACTTGTCTCGGCTTATTTTCTTACTCACGAAGAGCTTATGAGCTTGGCTTATATTTTTAGCTTATGGTTTATCCGTTGTGTCTTATTCGGTTTTGGCTTATTCTGATTGGTTTGATTCGGCTTATTAGATAAGCTCATATGCGAGCTTAATATATTGACTTATTGGGTTTCTAACTTATTTTAATCTCGTCTTATGTTTGGTTTCGAAGTTATATCTAATTTCGATTTAATGGCCATTTGGCTTATTTGGATTATGGCTTAATGGACTTCGAGTTTATTTGGTTTTGGTATTATTCGAGCTTATAGCTCATTTTGTTTTGGCTTATTTGCGCCATGGCTTAATGGACCACGACTAAGTGTAATTTCAGCTTATATTGGTTCGGCTTAATGGGCTTAAGGCCCATTGGGTTTTGGTTTATATTTTTGGCGACTGATGTACAAAAAGGTATAGCGACTAATTTTTGCTATCGGTCTAAATGCTTAAACCTTAATTGCCATAAGGCCCAATAACAAGTAACAGGAATTAGTGTGACTCACAAATGGACTAAAAGAGGTTGGTGTTGGACTAAGAGGGATTTTTATTTTTTTATTGGACTTAGCCAAATGTATTGACTTAACATTGGCTTTCGGCCCACCCCAAAGGGGAGAATTGATGATTGGATTTCTAAGCATAGCCAACCCCCCAAGAGAGCTACACAAAACTCATACACCTATACCAAACACTCTCAACATTACACACACCGCCACACACCTCCATGACCTACCCTACCCGACACAATAGAATTAGTTGGTCGAGACAAGAATAGTCACGATTGGATAAGCGCGTTAAAATATGGACTTTTGGTATTTTGTCGAAATTGTGGGAAAATTGTGGAAAATAATAAGGCTTGAAAACCTTGAAAATGTTGTGCAAACGAACGAATCATGTCAAAAATTTTGTGAAAATGTTACACTTAAAAAATATTTTGAAATAAATACTTGTGTCGAACCCACTAAAGGAAAAAAGGTGAATTTTAATGAATATCAAGTTTTAAGGTCAGTCGATTTAGCGTGAACGTACCAAAATGACAAGAATTTACATTTACAGCACCAAGTTAGTCCCAGTAGTAATATGAACGGAAAATAATAAATAAATTCGTTATCTATTTTATTTAAATTATTATAAACATACTTAATAGTATATATTTTATATAATATATATATATATCATAAATATATATATAATATATAGTATATATAGGTATATATATCGTATCCGATACGGAAATGTTGACTTTATTTATTTTCGACTCTGTGAGTTTACTTTGACGTATTTCTTTTTCTCCAAGAATTCAGCGAGTATTTGGTCGACCTGTTTCGTTTTTAAAACGATTGAAGGGTCTTGAGTGAATTGTATTTAGCACACTTAGACCCAAGTGAGTGAAGTCATTCTTGTGAAATTACCAACACAACCATAATAAGCGATAACGTTTTGGTATGAGATAACGTACTTCTAGCGGCGCTCTAAAAGATAACACGTATTTTTGGTAAAAGATAACGGTTTGGTTTCCACTGAGAGAATGACAATTTTCGGTAAAAGATAATAACGTTTTTGAGTTTATGAGATAACGGATTTGGTAAGAAAGATAACGCGTTTTTTTGGTTACGAAGATAACGAGTATTGTAGACACTAAAAGTAAAAAGTTTTGTGATAAGGCAAAAGGCTTTTACCAGTAATTGAGGATATTGTGTGAGAAAAGACGAATGACTTCTGAACAACAAGACAAACCTGTGTACAAACATTAATTAAAACACCGAGTGTCATAAATGCTTAGATCGTAGGCCGGGGTACTGCAGTGTGCGCGGGATGCATACTAGAGTATTTGTGTTTTTTCTTTGAGATTGAGATTGAGTGCCTCTTGCATTTGCTATTTGAGGAGTGAGTTCTCACATTCGGCCATAATGGCTTAATAACACAAGAATTGATTAAATTTTGTGTTTAAGGTTTAAAAATGGGTATTGGTTTGAGTCTAGGTAAGTGATTCGTAACAATTCTATACACGTATTAATTAAATATAAAATAATATAAAATTCCCAAACTACCCTTGAGGACAAAGGAAGTTAGAAAAATCACACGATAATATATAATAATATAATACGTATATTTACCGGTAAGTGATTACCGGGTCGTATTTCTCGAAGATTTATGAAATTGAGACCACGTTTGTTATTTGGACAATGATTTAATTTTGTTCAGAGATGATTTGTTTTCTAAAATCCTAAAAGTGAGCAAATTAAAGGATAATTAAACCTAACTTTTATAACGGGAAATCAAACTTTAACTAAAAACGCAAAATAAGAACCCTAAATGGTGATTAAAAACCCTAAATTTCCAAAATTAAACCTAAAATGAATTTATCTCTTTTAATAGACTCTAATTGACTAAAAAGTAAGTTTAAAGAAAACAGGATAAAAACGGAATTGAAATGAGCTTAAAAACACAAAAAACGTGAACGGGAACGAATCCCGTTCTTTAAAAATTGAAATTTTGCAAATTAAACCCTACAGAAACAAAACTATTTTTTCCTAGAAACTATATGAATAAAGAAAATTTTCTAAAAAAGAATTATATTTTTTTGATTATTTTTCTATTTTTTATGATTTTTTAAAGTTTTTAATAAAAATAAATGTTTAAAAATACTAAACTAAATATAAAAATCCTGGAAAAATTATAGAAAATAGCTTGAACTAAGAGGGACCTAGGAAAAATAAGCTTGGTTACACAGCTTATCGAATAAGCTGTGTAATAAGCTAAAACAGCTTATTGAACTAAAGTGACAAAATGTATATAAAAGAAAGATTATGCAAAGGTATAATGGATGAGCTAATGTAGCAAAGTGGTTAGTGTGTGTTGAGGGTGGGACGAGTGTGTGTGAAGGTTGAGGACACAGGTTCGAATCCTGCCTCAACCTTTTTGATTTTTTTTTATTTTTGAAAACTTATAAAAACAAAGTTGTAGACAAGCTAAAAATAAGCACTTTTACTAAAAGAAATTATTTTTGAAAAGCCCTAGATAAGCTGTAAAACAGCTGAAAACATGACAGACAATACTTAACTTTATTTTTGGTTTTTTAGATAACTTTATAAGCTACAAAATCTATCAAAAGCTAAAACTAGGACAAAAAGCTACTTTTTATTCTTAGTCTAATCTAATAAGCTAATTTGAAAATAAATAAGCACCAAGTGATAAGCCATAAGCTGAAAATCGCATTAAGCCCTCAATAAAAACTTTAAACCAAACAGTCTCTCAAGCAGACTTTTTGCTTATTTTTAAGCACTCAAATTGAAACTTAAGACAAAATTTCTTATACAAGCTTTAACTATAACCAACTAGCTACTTAAAAACACTTTTGAAAAGGATTTTTGAAAACAATTGCTTATTGAAAAAGCTCCTTGAAAACAGACTTATTACTCAGAACATGCTGATCTTCATTTTGAAATTGAAAAGACAAAATGCAATTTTAAAAGCTAAAAACAGATATCTAATTAAGCTACTTTTAAATAAAAACAGATGAAATATGACCCTAGACTTATTTGAATGCTGAAAATCAAAATCTAAGTACTACTTTTATTCTATAAAAATTGAACTTGAAAAAGCTACTTTTTCCTAAATTACCTACTCATGCAGTTTTAGCCAAATTGACTCATACCTTAAAACTATTTAATGCAGACTTAGAAAACTGATTTAGACACTCTTAGAATGCAAAACTAAGAACAATGAAAGCAAAATTAGCAACTAGAAATCAAATAAGCTAGAAATCCTATGAAAACTGACTATAAGACCTCAGAATCAAAACTTAAGCTAGAATACCTATGAAAACTTAATCTTAGACTAAAAACAACCTAGAATCCTAACTAATTATACCCAAAAATGAAAATCAAATTCAGATTAGGCACTAAATGGTACACAAGCAACTCTAACTTTTGGTTAGTGATGTTGTGCCAAACACTCCCTTAAACTTGATAATTTCCATTTTAGCTTATGAAATAGAGATTTAGTGAACAAAGTTTGAATACCAGATATCAAAAGGCTTTTAACAACTTAAATGATCTTATAACAATAATCAAATAAGCCAGAATCTATAAGCTACCAACTATGCTACTTATTTTTGGATTTTTATAGATTTTTAAGACAAATTATGAAAAACTAAGATCTAAGCTATAGAAATCAAAAACAGATGATCAAACATAACTAATAAGATATAAAAATCAATTATAAGCACAAATAAGCAAGTAGATAAGCTTAATAAGCAGATTCAAACTAGAAAATTAAAGACAGTGAAGATAAAAGAAGACTTACCAAGGCCTTAGCTAAACAAAGGCTAAATAAGCTCAAAGAGCTGTCTACAAGCTCTAGCTTATCACAAGGATAAGCTAGTAAAGTCCTATAAGCTCTTCCATTGTAAGCTTATCATCCAAATAGCTTATTTCCATTTAGCAAAAGTATTAGGCTAATTTTAAGGGTTTGAGTAAATTAGATTGCTTATTTGAGCTCAATCTGAGCTTATAGACTCAGAGAGCTTATGATGAGCTTTTGAGAAGCTTGTGAAACAGTAGACAAAAACAGTTGGAATTTTAAAAGCTTATAAGTAAAAAAACAGATTATGTAAAAGTAAACTTTGATTTCATTAACTAAAAACTGAGTTACAAAACTTTGAAATTGAAATTACAAAAGCTTAATAGCAAATTACATTTAAATGAAAAATTATTTAAGCTACTAAAAACTAAAAACGGGAAAAAGAAGATGATGTGTGTGAGGCGTGAGCTTGTATTTATAGCCTTCAAATGATGCTTCTAGGTCTTGAGTCTGTTATACGCTCCCATGATCTCGTCCCTTCATTCAAGCCAATCATTGGATCTCAACTCTTGTCCGTTGGATTAATTGAGTGAGCACACGGATTGCCAACGTGGCATTCCGTGTGTCAGAGCACTTGTGTTTCTTTTGCACTAAATTTAGTGCAAATTCTTTGTCCTTGATGTGTTTCTTGTCAGACCCGCGTGTCATTCCTTGTGGGTTTTAGCCAATGAGAGACTCTCATGATGTAAAACTCTGCCACATCACTGCTTGGTACTTGAATTATTCTTCCACGCTGTCAATTTTGATTTACCCCTTGTTTTGAGCATGTGGTTAAACGGAAGAGACGATGAACAGTAAATGAGATTCGCGCCTTTTCTTTTTTTAACCGTTTAGTATGAGAGTTTGACTGGAGGGTGTGAGGGTTGACTTGGGACCGGGTTTTATTTAAAAGGATTGGGCCGTGGGTTATTTTTGGGCTATTATAAAGGAGATAACGAGTGTTAACTCTTTAAATATTAAAGAGTTAACACCGTTAGGGCTTAGGGACCATTTTTTCAATTTGGTTTATTTTAAGGGGTTGATTTGGGGTTTTTGGGTTTTGTCTTTCCATGTTTGACCAGGTTTGACTTGTTGACCAAAGTTGACCAAAAGTTGACTTTTAACCTTGATAGCATACTCCCGGCTATTGCACACTCTTTTCCGTCTTGTGTCCGTGTTTGCCTGGTTTTGACCGATTTCTTGTGATATTTACATTATCCGTACCTACATAATCACAAAGACAAAACAATCAATATACAAAGCATTTTATGAACAATTTTATCTTTTATGGGTTATTTTTGATATAGAAATGATATGTGATTTCTCACATATCAGCAGTCTAACTATATACGAAACTCGGAGTAGTTTCACCATCTTCACGATCATAATAATTCCGAATAATTCCTTCGATAGTTCCTTCGTTCTTTAGACTCGCCATTAATTGTGATGGTAGTAAAATCACATGAGTTTTGACTATAATATGCATTCCTATTTGCAATGTGCAAATTTCCAACCGCACCAAAGATAGAAAATGACACAAGACTCTCGTTAGGGTTTGGGCCATTTGTGTATTTTGGTTATTTTTGAGGGACTGTTTTTGGCAATTTGGGTTTTGTCATTTAGTGGTTGACTAGTTGACCAAGTTTGACTTTGAGTTGACCATTGGACCTTCAGCAATAAATCCCCGGCTCTTGTACATTCTTTTCTTTCCCGTGTCCGTGTTTGTCGGCTTTGACCGTTTCTTGAGATTTTTGCAATATCCGTACCTATACAATCACAAAGACAAAACGAGCAATATACAAGTATTTTTATGCATAATTTTGGTCTTTTAAGGGACATTTTTGATATAGAAAGGATATGTGATTTCTCACATATCAAAATTCCCCAAACTAAGCGATTGTGTGTCCTCACGCAATATTATATGCTTTAAAACCAAATACCTCAAAACTTCCCCAAACTAAATCTTTGAAAAGTAGGCAAAAGATTTTTGTGGAAAGAGTTAAGAAATCACAGATTATAAAAGACCCCTTTTTCCTAATATTTTTTTTATATAAACTTAGAATATTTCGACTTTCGTTATTTCCATAACTGTTAGGGATCATAGAACAAGATGCATTTCGATCCGAGAATGCCCCAAAAAGGATAAATTCATCGTCCCCGACTTTTCACTTGCTCCAAACCAAGCTTAAAACGAAATCACAGCTAAATATCAGTAAAGATGCTAACACTACTCATATTTGCAACTTGTGAACTTTTTACTCCCGACATTTATTATATCTTAAGTGAATGTGCTATTTTGAATTTCAACCATGGATCAACGTTTTGCAAAATACTATGCTTCACGTTCCACCCAAGAATAATGAGTTTGAAGGCGAGATCATCCCATGTAGCGACTTTCGTCTCGGCACATCCCAACCTTGCGGCTAAGTGACCAGGCTTTTGACACCCCACAGAGACTAGTATCGGGATTCACGGACCTTAGGTTTCAAAAACTCTTAGGTTTCCCGAATATTCATAGCTTTAAAATAGAATAGTCAAAGTTCAAAAGCATATTTGAATTTAACAAAAAGAAATCTATTTATTAATTTAAACTTAAATATTTATGCAATTATAACCCTTGACCTTTTAGAAGGCTGCAACATCGGTTGTGAGCCGGCAAGAGGTAGTAAACTTTTATCAGCCCAGAACTTTTATTATTATTTTATTTTTTTTTATCATTTTATCATTTTTTTATTTCATTTTTTTTAATTTAAACTTATTATAGAGAAGACTACTTTTTGAAAAATTCAAGTATAAGTTTGAACTAAGACTAAAATTTTTGCTATATATTACATAAAAATTGTTGATTTAAGTTTAATCTACAAAAAATATGGGGTATTACTTCATGGATACAACAATCATAATCATAGAAAACAACTTTAAAGAACGTTTGTTGGAAAAATTTGTTATCATTTATTATAATCAGAGTTTTTACAAAATACAGGTCCCAAAATCTAAAATATTATGTTTGAATGATAACAGTTCAGCCATCTTCGAGCCCATGCCACTCCGTGCCGCAACTTGCTCAATTACCTGAGATAACATGTAAAAAGTCAAAACAATGGTCGAGTGAAAATCATAAGGTTTGATAAACTGTTTGACATACAAGTCATTAGTATAATAATTGCTACAACACAAGATTATGAAAATGGTATTGGTTATGTTTCTGGTCATGTTATTATATACCCGAATCATAGTTACAATGTATTATCCCGTTGTTACCTTGTTTGGTCTGTTTGGTCTTGTCTGGTATCAACACATTATTATCCAAAGTCAATTTAACGACTCGAAGAGCTCATATATCAACATATTAACATCCAAAGTCAATTTAACGACTCGAAGTCAAATTTAACGACTTGAAGTCAAATTTAACGACTTGTAGGATCTATGATACTAACAGATTAACATCCATAGTCAATTTAACGACTTGAAGTCAAATTTAACGACTTGAAGTCAAATTTAACGACTAATAGGATTTATAACTTAGGCATTGATTGTAATGATGTATCAGATTAGCATATAGTCTGGTAAAACACTTGTATTCGTTATTTATAGCATGTATCCCCCTTACGGGTTTATGAAAGCATTTAAGAGATTAAAAGTGAGGCTATGAACTCACTAAGTCATTGAAAAACAATCACATTGTTATAAGATAAATGAGTATGTAAAAGAGTTTGGTTATAGCCTGTATCCCCTCGCGGGTTTATAAAACATGTAAATAAGTAAAGGCGAGGTTATGAATCTCACCTGATAGGTAGATGTAATATATATTCCAAAATGAAAGCTGACGACCTTATCACAATCTTAACGGGGATAGTTGATATAGCAAAATGATAGTAAACAGCCACGTCACACAACCTGAGTAGAATATGTCAAGTCTTAGGAAGATTGTACTTTAGAACTTTGGTTTAAGAGTTATGAGTTTGATTGAAGAGTTTGGAATTATTGTATCACCGTTCGGGCCATCATAATTCAGAAGTCATTCAGTAAACGTTTGAGGAGCTAGGGCACTTTAAATCGTAAACCTAACAACTCAGTCAGAACGTAATACCAAGATGAAACCTCTTAATATGAAGCTCCCTAGTATTGTGGTACAATATAGCTTTCGGATGATCGGTTTTAAGTGTTTTAATTAATATCTGGAAATGTTAAGCACGAGGAGCGTTAATTAAAGTTATGTTTTGAACACGTTTTTATACTTTTTCAAAATTTTACATTTTAGACCTTGGGGTTTGGAAAATTGCAAATAGGTCCTTGGAGTTTGCATTTTTACGACTTTGGTCCTTCAACTTTGAAAGATATACCAAGTAAACCTTGGAGTTTGAAAAGTGACATAATAGACCCCTATAGTTATAACTTTGATAAAATGACATATTCAGCCCTTTTTGTTATAAGTTTCATAAAGTTACGATATATACCCCTTGCATGGATTATAATTACAAAACATGTCCAAATTGCCATGCAAGCTTATTTTAACATTTCATTAGACATTTATAAGTTATAATAAACTAAAATATGAAGATTTAACGCAACACAAGTTTAAAATAACGATTCGTTAAGCTAGTAAGTAAAACGGGTCAAATTAGGGTTTCAAAATGTAAACGCGCGGGTTTTAAGTTCAAATTCCTTCATTCATCAATAAAGTGGTTATTTTAACATTAGTTAAGCATGCTAGGATAGATTATAACAATATTTAATCATTATAATATTTAGTTTTAAGAAAAACGCGAAATTAGGGTTTCGGGTGTACGATTTTGGATCAAAATGGAAAATGAGCATTAATTGAGTTATGAATCTTTAACATGAGTATATTTAGGATCATATGAACATTTTAAGGGTGTAGTAGCAGAAGTAGAACATTCAAAACCTGGGTTTGAGCTTCAATGATCAAAAATGGTGGAAATGGGTCGTTTCAGGTAGTATTTCCACTCGTACGCCTTGTATCTTCACTCCGGGGCTTCAATTTTTTAGGGATTCGCTTCTTGAACTTCTTTAATGATCCTAGGATCATACAGTAGCAAAGGATTGCTGCCTATAAGGGTTATAGAGGAGGAGGTGTGGTGCGAGTTTGAATGAGTGCCCAAGACCCCTATTTATAGCATTTCCAACCCTTAGAGGACAAGAAATCTTAGTGATCATGTTAGGACACATGGGAGATGATGTGGAGAGTCTAGGGGCTGTGTTGGAGAGGCTATGGTTCAAGGTGGAGGTTGATGGAGGTGGTTTTGGTTCTTGTGGTGTCCGCGGCTGATTGGAGCAAAAAGAAGGTCATGTGCCTTTAATTTCGACCAAGAGAAGGTTCAAGCAGGTGGGTGAGCTGCTAAAAGGTGTCTAGAAGGAGTTTATACAAGTGACTTGTACATGGTTAGGGCCAAAAATGGCGTCCTACAACGAAATCCAAAGCCCCATTCCCCCCCCCCCCCACCCCCCCCCCCAGGGCCCCCCCCCCCCCCGTCCCCGGGGTATGTTTGGGTTCGACTAGTGATTCACAAGTTTTCAAGCTTTTATTTCATGTGTAATTGATTAAGGATGGTTAATATATGTATCCAAGGTCTGATATAGGAAGGATTAGCAAAGATTAGCAATTGGTTTGGGTTCAAACGGATTAGAATTAAAGAAATGAGGTCACGAGTTTGATTAGGGCATGTTTAGGGTTTTCTTGACTTTCTTGGTTTATATTTTGTATATTTGGATTAAGGATGATGGGAATACAAATCCTAGGGCTTAATAAAGTATTATCAATGATGTTTGATCATGGTTTTAGTTAAGATGGGTTGAAACTGAAAGATAAGCCGTAGCTTGGGAATTAGGGTTCAAATTAAGGGCTTTTAGGGGTTTCTTAGCTTTGTAATTCTCGTACATTGTTGTAAGCAAGAGAAGGATAATGATGGATAAAGGTTGAGACTAATTTTATGGTTTTCTATGACTCTTTGGTTGCTTACTTGAGATGAGATTGGCATGAAAATGAGGGTAAACGGGTCAAAATCACATTAGGTTTCAATTTGGGTTTTCTTAGATTCGTTTTTGGTATAATTGAAGTAGATTGATGAAATGATGATGGAATGATGATTGACATGATTGACTATGTTGTAAATTAAGTATTACAACTTATTTGGTATTGGTTTAGGTTTTTATGGATAAAAACAAGAAACGATGTCATGTTTAGTATTTTGCTCGGGTTAGGGTTTCTGACTTTTGAATTAGGGTTTTAAGAGTAATAAGATGTGTATGAAAGATTATGAATTAGAATAATTCGGGTTTACATATTGTATATTGAGTGTAGTAGCTTGTTACTAAAGTGGTGGTGGAAGAAATTAGAATGAAAACGGAGGTAAAACGGCTATTTTAGAGATCATGCTTAATGACTTGTATATTGAGCTTTTAAGGACTTGTACCTTTCTTTGGATAGAATGTATATTCATATGAGATGTTATATTACTTGTACATATGCTTTAGTATCTTATATATTCACTTTAGATATTAACCCTTCATGGAATTAGGGTTTATAGGCATACGATAACGGTTTAAAGCATGTTTTGATATAACGTTGAGAATGATACATTATATGAATAATGTACTTTGTAATAAGGATATGAATGTATTGGTTGGACACTAATTGTGATGTTTGCTTGACAATATGAGACAAAAAAATGGTCATAGATAGGTTGCGTGAGCTTGTCTACTTTAGTGATGACATACTGAGATATATAAGTAAATGTAATTAAATGCGGAAAATTTACCTTATAATTGTGATATAGTAAATAGGTTTTGCATTTGATGAAAATTTTGGGTTTTTATTGTCTCACCCTTACAGAAATCTCATCCCGAGATTTTATTGAAAGTTATAGGTGATTTTGATGTAGCGTGCTTTGGCCTATGAATTTAATTTTTTATGTTAGCATATTCAAGGTTACAAGTCCACGTGTTGTGATGCATTTATTATATTATGTTTGTTTACACCATAATTCATAATTACCTCCTTTCAACGTATTATTTTCATGATCTTACACTACTTGGTGACTGTCATTTGAATTTCTCTAGATTCTGGTAGAATCTGGGTGGATGGAATACTTCGATTTACGGAACCTGTGGGTTATGGTCTACTTCTGCTATGCCACTCTAATCGTAAAGAATTGTTATTCGTTAACCTTTAAAAGTCAACATCGAATAAGAATGCTATCACAAGTCTTTGTCAACAATTTTCAGACGTATTGGTATTGATATCATTTGACATTGTATAGATTATTGTGTGTTTTCCTTGTTACTACGTCTGCAGAATATAACATATAAAATTTAGTATATGGAGTTCTTGGAATAAGTGATGTCAAAGGAACGATTTGTCTCAGAGAGTTGCTAATCCACGTTGAGATACAAATTTTGAAAATGAACAGATGATGAAGGTAATAATGATAATGATTAAGGAATTGTTTGTACAAACGGATTGAAAGAAACTTGTTTGTACGTATGTTATATACTTAAGCCTACTTATTTATAATTTGTCACTTACAAAAAGAAGCGTCCAACTTCTTGTAACTGAGAATTTATAAATTCATAGTTCGGAGATTTATAATTTCCTTATTCAAATGAAGAAGTGACCTAATTTATTTCAATAAGATGATCATAAATCGTCTTACCTAAGCATAAAAACATAATATGGTAATAAATGATTACATAATATTGAGATGTTGATTGTACTGATGCCCATATAATTGAGGATGAAAATTTATGTTGCAAAGGTATGAGGAGAGTATTCATAGTTGAATATAATAGAATTAATGGAATTTGACAAATGATGACAGATTTTGATATCATTAGATAACAAGATGTAATGGAATCATCACTTTATTATTTCATGGATAACTTTACATACGAAACTCCAAAAGAGCTGATACTTATGTTACGTATATAGTAGGATTCTAGAATAATAAACAACAAGGATTGAAGCTTGATGATCGGGGTTTTCAGATTGAAGAAGATTCTGATGAACTTGAATATCCTCAAGAGTTGTTTTCAGCGGCTTGATCTTTTGTTTTTTGTCAGTACTTGGTTCCGGTGGACTATCTTGGTTGCAAACTGACGCTTGAACTGCAAGGTCAGGTGTGATGTAGTCTAATCTTTTGCAAAAGGACGGATTCCCACATATATAACAATATTGTCTGGCACAGTATAAACTTTGAAGGTTTCCTGTTTCTATTCTGCTAGTTGGTGTAATCATAGTTACGGTTGGGTAATTCTTGTGGTTTTTTGGTAGTTGTCACTTTTTGCAATTGTTGAAGTGGTTATTGTTGTTGTGTATTTGGGGTAGTTGTTGTTTGTTGTCGTATTGGTGGTTTCTCTTATCTTCTAATTTTTGTTTCATTGATCATTGGTTTTCTTGCAAGAATCGCGTTTTTTATTATCTGATCTTTTAACCCTTGGGATATGTTGATGGCTTCCTACCAAAGTTTGAGTTTCGAGGGCACGTAACGTTTCCTTCAATGCGTCGAGGTAGCCTCCGATAAATGCTTCCAAGAGTTTCTCATATTATTTGGAACCATGTTTGGACACAAGTGGTTAATTCTTGGAATCTTCTAACATAAGGTTTAAGATCATTTCCCTTTACACTCAGATTGTAAAGTTCCTCTTCCATTTTTTTGATCTCAGTCCGGGGACAATACTTATTCGTCAGAAGCCTTTTATAAACTCAATCCCCCCAGGGGGGGTTTTTAGGTTTTCGTTAGCTTGTCTATTCCCATAGGTTGGGCATATGCCATTCCACCAGGACAAGGCATCGTCAGTTAAATATAGTACAGTAGCAAATGTTACTTTATTTTCCTCAGCACATCTGCTTCGAGAGATACTGATTCGGTTCATTCAAAACCCTGCGAATTAAGGCTAATGCTCATTCCGTTACCATTTATAAGCAGAAGGTTGACAGCTGATAAACTCTTTGTAGTTTCCCGTTTTTACTGCAGGAGTTCTAGTAAGATTACTAGCACTTACCATGGCAGCAGTCTGTGCTTCCAGGGCTGCAGTAAAATCAGCAATCAGTTGCCGGATGGCATCTAAAGTTATGGCTGGTGTTTCGGATGTTGACGTCCTTTTGGGAGGCATTCTATCAACATAAGAGAACATGTAGTAAGAATGACATCACAAGTTTAGAAAGGTAATACTTTAAAGAAAATGTGATGCTTAAAATGCTTAGAGAAATGCTTATTTTTGGATTTTAAGCACTTAGAAGTTATGGTATGATTCATGAAGACGGAGATAATGATACAAATGATGGAGATGATGATGGAAGAGAGAGATAAGTTGGAAACAATAAGGTATGAAACAGGATTTCCTTTATAAATAACTTGCCTTTTTACTGTACATAGTCAAGATTTGAACAGCGCTTTTTATTTTATTACCACACATCCATGGCTTGGATAAAGCTGATCGGAAACTAGTTTAAGAGTTGTTGATTTTGAGTCGGTAGATGTCATCTAAAGATCCTCTGATTGTTGGTGACGAGATTAGATTTTCTCAAATGATATGTTCAAGATCGGAAAGTCTTTAGTGAGCAAAAAGGCAATCTTATCTTTTTCCATAACCGTTCTTTTGATAGGTTTGATAATTTGAGTACCGGATTTTCCTTATAGTTCGGTTCTTCTAGTTCGTTACCATTTTATACGTCCTTTCTTACATTTCTATCAATGCGGTGAGATTATGTTAATTAAGTTAATCTTCGACTTGGTTTCTTCTGATGTTTCAGATACAATATAATCTGAACATTTTCTATTCAAATAATGGGTAGGGGTATAGATGTATTAACAGAGAAGATGGTGTTACTAAATTTACAAGACGATTTTTTTGGATTTTTGAAATTTTTTTAACAAAAATGAAACTTTCGAGGACGAAAGGATCTTCAAATCTTATCAACAAACACAAAACGAGAGATTCGTTAACTCAAATCCCCGGCAGCGGCGCCAAAAATTTGATACGCTATAAAATACACTATATAATATATAATATTTCAACAAGAGCAATTAAGAAAATTCCCTAAGGAAAATTCACTCTTTAAAATATATATATATAATATATAATATACGTATGTTAACCGGAAAGTATGATTTCCCGGGTCGTTTTCCCAACGATTTGAGAAATTGAAACCTCGCTTGATATTGGATACTGATTTGAATGGGTTCGAAGATTGATTGGGTTTTCTATAACTACTTAATTAAAACAAGCAATTAAAAACATTTAAAGCACTTGACAAATAACGGGAAACAAATAAAATACGACAATTAAGCAAGTAAACTAAATTTTACTCCTAAAAATGTAAACTAAACTTCTAAACCTAAGATAGGACAAAATAAAATTTTAGGAAAAAGAAAAACATTTTTTTTGATCATTTTTGAATTTAATATGAATTAAAAACTAATTTAAACTAATTAAATCTTAAAAAATAGCAAATTAAGTT
>BQNB010123491.1:0-20090 GCA_026074375.1 Tanacetum coccineum
CTGTCACCTTGAATGATTGCTTAGTTTCTAGTATTGGATGAAGTGTGAAGACGATTATTTGTTGGAGTAGAAAAATTTTAAGTAATGGCTCGAGCAAGTAACAACATTGCAGATGCTAGAGGATCTTCAGAATTAGTGTAAACATCATCCTACTGGTACTCATCGTCATAATCAACCACACACGTAGGATGTGTCACATAATAAGATGATGTGTTTCTGGAAGATGAACCCGTGTGTGCTACGAGAGCCAAATGATCATGAGACTTTTCTAATTTCTTTGCTCTTGAGACATTAACCAGTTTCTCGAATTGCTGAAGGTAATAAAAAAGATCATCAAACGTATCCACTGTCAAACGTTTAGCAAGACGAACTTGGGTGACATATTTTAACCATTCCGGTTTCAAGCTATTCAGAAACTTTGTGTTAATTATAACAATTGGAAAATGCATGTCATTTATTTCTAAATCGTTCATTAACTGAGCAAAACGATTGTAGACATAAACAAGTGCTTCCCCTGTTTCAGCAACAAACTGATCAAATTTGTTTGTAAAACGAGTTTCTCTATCAACTTTGTTTTGTATAGTTCCCCTCATAAGACGTTCAAGTCTTTTCCACATGTCCTTGGCCGAAGTGCAAGCATCCACAGAATTATAAATGTCATTTGGAATAGAAAGATGAATCAGATTCATGAGCTCTATTTCAGCATCATAGTGCAATAATGCATATCCTTATGAATCCTCTGCAGTTTGCAATTTCGGTACTGTCGAATTAGTAGGAATGAACATTTCAAACTGATAAGGACCTTCATCAAGTGCTTTGTTAAGCCACTTTTGGTTTTCCCTCTTTCGATTTATATATCGTCTAAATCTACTTTCCCACGGTATATAACTACCCCTTTCAAGCATGGGAGGCCTAGTCTCAGAACCGGCATCAGCGAGGGATTTTTAATATGTCTTAGATGTTGACATTTCATATGATTCAAAGATTGGATCTTTGTAGACGAAAATGAGTGATATTTATGAGAAGATTTCCAAACTCAGTAACAATTGTCAAATTCGGACAACACTGTTCTCGGATAACAAGTAGTCTGAAAGACGGTACACTTCTCGAACAGAACGAAAACTCGGACAAAGAAGACTAACAAACTCGGTACACTTTAAAACGTATTAAACTCGGAAATACTCATTATCCATAAATCGATTTGTCGTAACCCAATAAAATCACTTTCACTTCATTATTGATAACAAAAGAAATAAAGATGAGAAAATATGGAAGAAGTTTAGAGAGATTAATTTAATTCGATAAACCATATGTGACGTCCTCGAAATTTTTAAAATTTGAGGACAATTGGTTTTCAAACTTCAATTCACGATAAAACCGTGAAATGAATGTATGTTATGACTTTGAAAGCTTATTTTCGAGATCAAACGTAGCCAAACCTTATTTCATAAATTCGATAAAACAATATTCTGAACTCATAAAACTCGATAAAACCGAGTTTGAGACAAAGCACCTAATATACGATTTTCGATAGAACCGAAGATCGTGGTATCTATTACATGATATTCCTTATCGAAATTACACAAAACTATCACTATGAAATCTGCTAAAAACAAGAATAAACTTCTGAGAATGCTAAATTCCTTTCGAAAACCGAATAACACTTTCGAGACCTGCTACGAAGTAAACAACTACAGTCGATAATCCCATATACTCAAATTTCTACAAATCCGATCTTGAAAGCTCAAATCTTCAACCGAATTTCCGAACTTCATTGTACGCATCCGCGACACAATTGAATTACTCGTCATGAATAAAACCTTCACAAACGGAACACTCTAACTCTCTATTTGGCGAATGACTAACCAAAAAATTGATAGGTCACATTAATCTTGAATCAATCATATGAAAACTGTATGCATAGAGGAATAGTAGAGAGGCAAGTACTGAATTCAAATGAAATAAAAGGGGGGAGATGTAAGCAGTTTGTTACAGTGCATCTCCTTTTAATGAAGATTGAGGGTATTTACAGTTGATGGATGAGGCTTCCTTCCTTAATTTTCCTAATTGACACATCTAAGTCCCAGATCTTTGGTAATTATGATATTTCATTCTTGTTAGCATAATATACCTTAGTACAAACTACTTTGACATTATCAAAAGAAACATAACTGACTAAATAATGCAATTTACATAACGACACTTATTAATGATCTATAAAACGCGTGCCGAAGGTGATATCGGATTAATAAAGGATATCGATTAATATGCTACTGTAAGTAATTATTTTGAGACCGATGGTCGACTCTAAAAACGAAAAGTCTAAAAGTAGTAACTTTTCGTAATGTTTTAAATATAGTTTCAATATTTAAAATTATTGATTGATTAAGCGTCAAAAGTCCGACGAGATAACTAAGTATTATTACAAATAATTTTGATAACAAGTTTATAATATGATATCTTGTCCGAAATAGTAACTTATAAAAATAGGAAAGGTTATCGAAATATAAGTTTTAAATTAACAGTCACGTAAGATAAAACATGGAGGGAATAATTGTAACTTCAATGAAGTAGGGTTTTGGGATTTCGGTTGCGCAAGTGGATTCTTCATTCACATGTCTGAAACACACACCACAAACACACACACACACACATTCAAATTATATATATTTATATATATATATATATATACTAGTTCATAGGCCCGCACGCTGGGGGGCTAGCTTTATTTATAACATATTAAATCTACGTGCATGTTTTGTGTATTGTCCATGCCAAAGATATAAAACTAAGATCGTTAACTGATATATAGAAATGAAATATATTGGAGATGTATTTAATCAAATCAGAACTTGTAAGCAGTGGTGTTTCATATCGAATAGCATCCTGAATTACAACTTGTATCTATAAAATTAGACAATAAATTTAGCAAAAGTGGAAATAAGATAAGTTGATCGAAACACTACTTCCAATTATACATTAATATATAACATTACCATTATCATCACCTTTAAGATTAATAACTGAATCTACGATCTTTAGCATGAGTTGATCAAAAAACATCACACGATGATATATATTTGTTTGAAGCAACATCTTCCAACATGGTAGTGAACTTGACTTCTTCTTTCAGAACAAAAGACGATGATATATACCTATTTGTGCAAGTAGCCTGATTAAAATATATACTACTCACATAACTAAAAGATTAAATTACTATTTTGTATTGGCATTATAGAAGAATACAGTCGGTTGAATGAGTTGAGAATTATGAGGAATGTCTTATCCAATATTTGCTGAGTAGGACATGCGTTAGCCAGCCATCAACCATGAACTCTGTGACAGTAGCTATTGTACCCTCAAGCCCATCTTGTACTACATAATTAAATTCCATTACTCAGGGATGATGGTATAAAAAGTTCCCTTCACCACTAAAATCTATAAAAATGCTCTTATTTAATATCAATTGAAGTATATAAAAAGTATAAACTGTAGCAAAGTTCCCAAGAAGCCTACCGTCAACGGATATTACAATTCTTTCTTCCATCTCTTTGGAAACTTTGTCATTGCAGACACCATACACAACACCTGATAACATTATCATACAATTTAAAGGGAACACGGTTAGGCTCTATTCCTTTTCCTTGTATACATATGCATTTCGCAGATTGGATTTTAACATGTGAGTGTTGGTCCATTTCACTTTTTGTAAAGAAAAAGGAGCCGAGACACACAAAATAACAACGAAGAAATGGTACATATTAATGGATATCGCGCTATTCAGATATATATATGGTAACAAATAACGTTGGACATTTTTGGCATTAAGCTATGGTTGCAATATTAGTAGAAATTAATTTAAAGTTTACCTTTATTCTTTGTGGAAAAGGGCCCTACAACATGATTCCTTATAAGTAGATGGATACTTGCCTCCAATGTGGCCCTCCTGGACATTCACTGGGCACTAATCAATCAGTAAATATGTGTCGGCATGTACTATTAGACTCTGTCTAAGCATTTTTATGTTACAAACATATATAAAATACTAACCTGTGATGAAACCATTTCCATTTTGGTTAACTTGTCTAGTTATATATGTTATAACGATGAGTTGGGTGCAAGAGATCAATAAAAACCCATTGCAAGTTATTGATTTTGTATTTTGAAATAATAGACTTCTGACATGTTGTGGATCATAGACTTAAGTACTCTATGTATAGTTAATATGCCAGCAACACATCCCCTAATAGTTTCTTGCCAATGAACCTGAGAAAAAAAAAGTGAAAAATATATAACCGGACTCATAGTATTTCTATATGCAATAAAACCAAGCCAACAAAAAGATTATCTTACGATTTTCGTTCTATATAGTGATGTTATTGGGTAATAATGCATGTGTAAACCAGCCAACTAATTGTGGTTATTGGGTAATAATGCATGTTTAATACATGAAATCAGTGGACTACAAAAAAAACATACCAATCATAGATGGTAAGATGAAAAAATCAATCTCTCTCTTTTCCTCTCTCCGTTGTGTTTGTTGTTTTTTTGGTAGTTGTGTGTTTGGTTTGTGTTTATTTTTTTTGGTTTATTTCTGTGTCATTTTGTGTTGTGTTTTTTTACGGGTTATTTTTGTTTGTTTTTTGGGGTTTCGCTTTGTTTTTATTTGTTGTCGGTGTTATATTGTTATTCTTTTGTCTGTTTTATTTTTTTGGTTTTTATGTTTTGTTTTTGGTTCGAGCTGGTTATTTTGTTGTTTTTTCTTTTTTGTTTTTGAGAGAGATTGTTTTTTTTCATCTTTTCCATCTTATGGATGTGGTATGTTTTTTTGTAGTCTTGATCATGGTTTAACATGCATTTATTACAATAACCATCAATCTAGTGGGCTTGGTTTAACATGCTTATTACCCATTAACCATCATATATATAGAATCGTAAGATAATCTTTTTGTTGGCTTGTTTTATTTGCATATTGGAAATACTATAAGTCGGTTCTATATTTTTTACTTTTTTTTTCTCAGGTTCATTGGCAAGAAACTATTAGGGGATGTGTTGCTGGCATATTAACTATACATAGAGTACTTATAGTCTATGATCCACAACATGTGAGAACTCTATTATTTCCATAATTCAAAAATCATATTACTTGCAAGGGTTTTATTGATCTTCTTGCACAACTCAACGTTTATGAACATATAAAATTGACTATGGTTAGAACCAAAATGGAAATGTTATCATACCGGTTAGTATTTTTATTATGTTTATAACAGAAAAATGCTTAGAGAGAGTCTAAATCGGACATGCCGCAATATTTTGTGATTGATTAGTGCCCAGTGAATGTCCAGGAGGGCCACATTGGAGGCAAGTATCCATCTACTTATAAGGAATCATGTTGTAGGGCCCTTTTCCACAAAGAATAAAGGTAAACTTTAAATTCATTTCTACTAATATTGCAACCATAGCTTAATGCCAAAAATGTCCAAGTTATTTGTTACATATATATATATTCTGAAGTAGCGCGATTCCATTAATTTGTACAATTTTCTTCGTTGTTATTTTGTGTGTCTCGGCTCCTTTTTCTTTACAAAACGTGAAATGGACCAACACTCACATGTTAAAATCCAATCTGCGAAATGCATATGTATACAAGGAAAAGGATTAGAGCCTAACCGTGTTCCCTTTTAAATTGTTGATGTATGTTATCAGGTGTTGATGTATGAGTGTCTGCAATGACAAAGGTTTCCAAAGAGAGGGAAGAAAGAATTGTATTATCGTGCACGGTAGTGCTTCTTGGGAACTTTGCTACAGTTTATACTTTTCATATACTTCATTTGATATTAAATAAGAGCATTTATATAGATTTTAGTGGTGAAGGGAACTTTTTTAAACCATCCTTACCCTAAGTATGGAATTTAATTATGTAGTACAAGATGGGCTTGAGGGCACAATAGCTACTGTCACAGAGTTCATGGTTGATGGCTAGCTAACGCATGTCCTACTCAACAAATATGGATAATACTTCCTCATTTCAAGCTCATTCAACCGACTGTATTCTTCTATAATGCCAATACAAAATAGTAATTTAATCTTTTAGTTATGTGAGTAGTTTATATTTTAATCAGGCTACTTGCACAAATAGGTATATATCATCGTCTTTTGTTCTGAAAGAAGAAGTCAAGTTTACTACTATGTTGGAAGATGTTGCTTCAAACAAATATATATCATCGTGTGATGTTTTTCGATCAACTCATGCTAAAGATCGTAGATTCAGTTATTAATCTTAAAGGTGATGATAATGGTAATTGTTATATATGTGAATGTATACTTGGAGGTAGTGTTTCGATCAACTTATGCTTATTTCCAAGTTTTGCTAAATTTTATTGTCTAATTTATAGATACAAGTTGTAATTTCGGGATGCTATCGATATGAAACACCACGTGCTTACAAGATCTGATTTGATTAAGATACATTCTCCAATATATTTCATTTCTAGTTATCTGTGAAACGATTCCTTAGTTTTTACTTTGCTATGGACTATACAATACTTTGCACGTAAGAATTAATATGTAGTAAAAAATAAAGCTAGCCGCCCATAGGGTGCGGGTATGAAGTCTGTATATATAATAAAATATATTTATTTATATATAATGTGTGTGATCTTGGTGTGTGTGTGTGTGTGTGTGGTGTGATCTTCGAAATTGTGTTGAGAAATCCACTTGCGCGAACTCAATCCAAAAACCCTACTTCATTGGAGTTACAATTATTCTCATGTTTTATCTTTCGTGACTTTATTGAAATCTTTATATTTTTCGATAACTTCTATTTTTAAAGTTTCTCATGTTCGGAAAGTTATCATATTTAGTAAAGACTTGTTACAAAATAATTTGTAATAATACTTAGTTATCTCGTCGGACTTTTGACGCTTTAAATAAATCAATAATTTTTAAATTTTGTCAGCTATATTTTGAACATTACGAAAAGTTACTACTTTTAGACTTTTCGTTTTTAGAGTCGACCATCGGTCTCAAAATAATTACTTACAGTAGCATATTAATCGATATTACTTTATTAATCGATATCACCTTCGCAACGGTTTATTAGGATCATTAAAAGTGTTATCGATTATGTGATATTGCATTATTTAAGTCATTAGTGTTTATTTTGATAATGTCAAAGTAGTTTGTAATAAGGTATATTATGCTAAAAGAATGAAATATCATAATTACCAAAGTCTAGGACTAGATGTGACAAGTTAGGAAAATAAGGAAGGGACAGCTCATTTCCATCAACGGTAATTACACTAATCTAATCTTCATAAAGGTGATGCACTTGTAACAAACTTTACATCTTCCCTCCTCTTTTTTTCATTTGAATTTAATTACTTGCCTTCTCTACTATTTCTCTAGGCATACATGTTTCGATATGATGATTCACGATTTATGTGAAATATCAAGTGGTATCATTCGCCAATAGAGAGTTTGAGTGTTCGTTTTTGTGAGGTTTTTATTCATGCCCGAGAATTCAATTTGTGTCGGAGAGAGTACCATGATTGTTCGGAGATTCGGTTGAAGATTTTGAGCTATCAGATCGATTTTGGTAGTATTTGAGTATATGGGGATTATTCGAGTGTGTTTTATTCGTTAGCAGGTCTCCGAAAGTGGTTCGTGTTTTCGGAAGAAGTTTAGCATTCTCAGAAGTGTTATTCTTGTTTTTTTTTTTAGCAGATTCAGTAGTGATAGTTGTGTAATTTCGATAAGGGAATATCTTGTAATAGATATACACGATCTTTCCGGTTCTATCGATATCGTATAATGTGGTGCTTTTCTCAAACTAGGTTTTAATCGAGTTTTATGAGTTTCATAATTTTGGTTTTATCGATTTTATGAATAAGGTTTGGGCTACGTTTGATCTCGAATAAACTTTAAAAGTCATAACATTCATTCATTTCACGGTTTTATCGTGAATTGAAGTGTTGAAACAAAATTTCTCATATTTTAATATTCGGACGTCAAATGGTTTTATCGAATTTAAATTTTAAGGACTTTTGGATTATCTAGTCATTCATAAATTTCGGTTCATTCGGATTTTGTGGATATTGATAATCCTTAATTGTTGAATTTTTCAAAATTTGGATAGACTGCTACGAGTTTGTAGCTAAATCGAGTTTTAGTTGTACCGAGTCTTGAATTTCGAGTTTAATAAGTTGTGTTTACCGTGTTTGTGTACTGTCCTCGAGAAGTATATCAATCTCAGATACTTGTTATCCGTGGAACAGTGGTTGCTCGAGTTTGACTACTATTACCGGAATTTGATAATATTCTCAAAATATCACTCATGTTCGTCTAAAAAGATCCAATTCTTTGAATTCTTAGACATGTCGACATCCAAAATATACAACAAGCCCTTGTTGATGCGGTTTGAGAAACTTGGCCTCCCATGCTTGAAAGGTGTAGTTACATGTGTGGCAAGTAGTTCAAAAGATATATAAACTAAAAGAGAGGACAACCGGGAAGTGTTCTTCATATCACTTGATGAAGGAGCTTATGAGTTAAGAATTTTGTTCTGAAAGGCGACAATTACCAACGATTGCAAAAAATAAACTTTTTGGCAAGGGGGGGGAAAGGAGGATCTTGAAGGTGATGACTTAATCATTTCCCATGATGCTGAATGGAGGTCATAAATAGATCCTACTTTCTATTCTTAATGTGATTTACATTTTGTGGAGCTTGCACTTCGGCCAAGGATATATGGAACGATGTTGAAACGGTTGATGAAGGGGATACTATACAAAACATATGTTTGATAGAGAAAACGCGTTTTTGAACGAATTTGATCATTTCTTGCTGAACCAGGGAACAGCACTTCATTTTCTGTCTCGCACCGTTTTGCTCAGTTAATGAATGATTTGGAATGAAATAACATGAACTTTCCAACTGTTACAATTAACATAAAGTTTCTGAATAGTTTGCAACCGGAATGGTTGAAATATGTGACTCAAGTTCGTCTTGCTAAACGATTGCATACGTGGATTCATTTGATGATCTTTTTTATTATCTTCAGCAATTTGAGAAATGTGTTAAGCATCAAGAGCTTAGAAGTTAAAAAAGTCTCACGACCCTTTGGCTCTAGCAGTACACTACTGGGTTCATCATCCAGACAAACATCTTCGCTTATTATGGTGACAATCCTAGTTACGTGGTTGATTATGATGATGCAGTACAGCAGGATGTTTTGTTCAAAACAATTCTAAAAGATTCTCTAGTCTCTGCGATGTTGCAACTTGCAAAAATCCATTACTCAAAAATTTCTATAATCCAACAATATAATCATCTTGTGCTTATTCAACACAGAAATCAAGCAATCATTCAAGGCGACATGGTGAATATTCAAAGCAGGAATTCTGGTAATACCAGAAGAAATAACAGACGAGCTTATGTTCAAGAGGAAGTTGTTAAGGAATGCATGCTTCAGAATAATACCGGACCTGTTCAAATATATAACTCTTCGACCTACGTCTTCAATTAATACTTAATATTTCAATCTCAACTGCAGTGGAAATGTATTATGCTAGGAATATCCAAGCAAGGGTTTGTGCACTCAAAGTTATTTCATTGGATCAGATGTTGAATGGCAAAACATGATGACGCTGGTGTAAATTCTTACAGATGAGCAGAAGATTTCTCTTGCTGATGCTTCAATTAATGGAAGAAATTGAAGAACTCAGTGCAAACATATGCTTAATGGCCAGAATTCAACCAGCTGATCATACTTCTGATGATGGGCCAAGTTGTGAGTCTGCATTTATAAGTGAGGTACAATCTTCATCCTGCGATGAGATAAATGAACCAATGTATAAAATCACACTAATTTTTATTAACAATACTTTGTGATGATCTAATTAATAGCCAAATAAATTTGATTCATTCAAGGGAAAAGATAATAGTGACAGTGTGAAAAAGATAACATGTTCTGATTTTATGTTCAGTAGAAGAAGAAACTTGCTAGAAATGCATATCAGGAAGCTGAAAAATAACAAATATTTGCTCAACAAGTCCAAACATAAAACACGCATTTGACTAGTCAGCTTGAGATGTATAAGGACGGGAGCGGATTTTGGAAAGCATAAACAAGCATAATAATATCTCAACGATTTTAAAGCTGATGAGATGGGACAAAACATTTAATAAAACAAGCTCAGTTCAATTGGTTCGTGATCGAGATATCATTTGAGATCTCAAAAAACAAAGAGCTAAATTAGATCTAGATCTCAAAAAAATTCAAAGGAAATGAGAATTACAAAAGATACATTCGATTTTTAAAAGGCAAATGAGTGAAAAAGAGGATACGTATCATGATACTATTCTAGATCTTGATATCTTGATGCCAAACTGAAAAAGAATGTTGATCTGATTTTGAAACTTGGTAATTCTTTACAAAGAATGTTTATGCTTGGACAAAACATTTGTATTGTATGACCAACAATTAAAAACAGGGTTTGGGATATCTTGAATCTTATAACACAAGCAAGCAATTTCAAGTGTCAAAATTATATGTTGCAACTAGTTTTGGTAATTTAGAAATTTCCTTAGTGTTACAGATTTTGAGGGACACTCTTGAGGATGCTTCAAAAAGTCAACAAAAGTGAATGAACATGAATGATAATTGTTGTTGCAAAAACAAACAAACATTGTTGACAATTATTACAAACATTTAAATGCGCTTTATAAAGTATTTTTGTTCCTCAAAAAAGCTTTCTTGTCGAGCAAAAATATTTTCAACTTCTTCTATTCCCTCGGTTATGATTCTGGGTATAAAAAAATTTTGCAGTGAGTCACTTTTGTCAAAGAATTAGACAGATAAAATTTGTTTTGAAAAGCTGGTCTTTGCTAATACAAAAGAAACTGTAAAAGAGTAAGATTTTTTACACATCACCGGCAGAGATTACAAATCATTGATTTTTGTCATGATTCAAGTTAAACCATTTCTTAACGAGTTGAAGGTTTTTCTTGAATTTCTTTCATAATCTATTCAAAGGATATAAAAGAAATGAAAGATGTTTTTGAGTCGACTGGAAAATGAACTTGATGAACTAGAAAAGCAAATGAATTTGTTGAAAGATCAACTTTTGGAAGATCTCTCAAACAATGTAGTTAAGCTCGTGTGGTGATTAATTCATGAATGTGTAGAAAATGATCTTATGTGATTAAGACTTGACCAGTCAAATGAAATCTTTGCGATTCAAGCGGGTTTGCAGTCTAGAATAAAATTCTTGAAAAGATGTTCAAACATGTCAAAAGCAAAAGTGTTGATTTTGAATTAGCTACAACATGAAGAACATAAATGGGATCAACTTCGTGAAATAAAACACAAATCCTCATGATTACTCTTGATTTAAAAAGTTGGAGAAACTTGAGAATGAGAACGTGGCTTTGGATTTTCAAGTGCAAATCTTGATAAAAGAACTCGACAATGTCACAAAATAAAAAAAAAAAAAATTGAATATCAAAAGCTTTTTAATTCAATCAAAAAGACACGGTCTCAAACTCAAACGGAAATGGATGAATTAATTGTTCATGTTTTGAGAAAAACATTTGCCATTATGGTGTTATTCGTGATGAGATCAGGATCTTTTGTTACCAGATCTAGTTAAGACAAGATTGGAAAAAGTTTAAAAAAGGTATGTCTGTAAAAATACTAAGTTTGATTAAAACAAATGGTTTCAATCTATCTTCTCTGTCACACCACTAAAAGACAGCTTTTTAAAAAGAAAACAAATGTCTCCAAATAAAAGAAAACCATGTTGTGTCAAAACCAGTCACTTTACAGACTTCATCCTAAACAAACAAATAGGGGCAAATCAGAACAAAATTGTCATTAAACCGGAATATATAGAGTTTGTTCAAACACAAGAATCACAAATAAACAAGACTAAAAGTGGTTTTCTTCTACGAGTGAATGCTACATCTAGAGTTAGAAGACCAATGAGTAAAGATTCAAGTGTTACGAACGTGTTTTAGTCAATTAAGAAAGCGCAAAGTAATGTTTCAGTTTATTTAGAAAATAAGCAAAATGATAATAATCTTGTGAATGTTTATTTAGGATATGGAGAATGTATTGTATGTGATGTTGCAATCGCTTCTTATAGCAAAAATTTTGTTCATGTGTTTCTTGTATGCAAAATGTGCTTATATCTTCATTGTTCATGATAAAATGTCTTGCAAGCATTAATTAAATGGGCGCTCAAATGTTTATAGACCTTCTCCCTCTAAATTATAGAACACCCAAAATCTTTAGAAATACTTACGAGTCCTAAGATAGGTTTTCTAAGAAAGAGACACATTCTAAGACTATAGTACTACTTCTGTAGTTTCCAAATCTATGGTTTGCTGTAGAAGTGCCTCAAAAGCATAAGTATAAGGTTTTCTAGTCGCATCTAGGATAAGAAAACAAATTTGCGCGTTAACCGTTAAGCACATTCATAAAAGAACCAGATATTCGAACAAGTAGAATCTTTGCACAAAAGTGTTTGAATCAAACCAAATGTTATTTGGACTCATGTATACATAAAAACCGATATGTCTTGCTAACACTATGTTCATCTGTCGAAACATCGGTTTTTTTTAAGTAATGGGTAGTCAAATTTGCCCAGTTCGTCATGTGTTGTGTCTTCTTGTGTTGCAGGTAGTTAGATCGTTCTGTGGGTTGTTGACAGTGGTTGTTCAATGCTATGACGGTGATGGTCATATTAGAAATTCATGAAATATTCATAGGAATCGTTGCTTTAGAAATGATAATTTTGAGCATCACAGGCTTTATGGCGATTATATACATGGCAATATCACTATTGTCATTCTGATATTATGTTGAAGGTCTGGACAATTTTGTGATGGCGATTTAGAAGTGGCTTTTCGTTTCCATACATGTTCGTCATGAAATTGCAAGGAGTGATCTTGCTTACTGGTTGACGCGATTCTAATTTGTATTACTTCTTACCATTTTTCGACTGGCGTTCCTTCACCCTTTGTTCTAAAGTCAAATCACTTCAACAAAGCATGGTCTATGCATCGAAGTACTGTCACATTCTTAATTTTGGTTAACCATAACGATCTTACCAGACTTGACTTGGTTGACGGTCTACCAAGTTCAAATATAGATAGATCACTTTGTTTGCTTGTGAAAGGGGAAAAAGCAAGAGAAAGCTTCTCATTCCACTAAATTGGTTCCAAGCGATCACTCAAAATTGGGAGTTACTTCATATGGATTTATGCGGTCCAATGAGGGTAGCTTCGATCAATGGAAAGAAGTATATTCTTGTGATAGCTCGGACACGTTTTTCGAGATATACGTTTGGTTTATTTCTTGCTCGAAGATGAAACTCAAGAGATTCATCAAGAAATTCATTACTCAAGCTCAATTGAAATTACAAAGAAAAGTTTGTAAGAATTGTTACTGACATGGCATGATTCAAAAAGCAAACTCTTAAAGTATTATGAAAAGTTAAGCATCATGCAACAATTTTCAATTGCTCGAACACCTTAGCAAATGGTAAGTAGTTGATGAAGAAGTAATCGTACTTTATGAGGTGCTCGGCACAGCTTATCTTTTTCTAAGTTACCTGAATTTTTTTGGGCTGAAGCAGTGGCTACAGCTTGTTTTATCAAAATCAGTCAATCATCTATACTCGATTACAACAAAATTACTTATGAGCTATTATTGCGGTCGAAAAAACCAAACTTGCTTATTTTTATGTGGTTGGGCATAGTGTTATCCAAAACTAACGTGTTGATCTTGAAAAATGAAAACCAAAACCAACAATTGGGGGTGTTTTATTGGTTATTCGAAATCATCAACAAGTTTCGAATTTATAACGACGAACCAAAATGACAATGGAGTCCATTCATATTAAAGTTTGAGAGCTAAACAATGGCTTTGAACAGTGTTTAGACCCGAAAACTTTCAACGATTCAACAATCATAATTCATCAGCAGAACCAATGAATACTCCATCCAAAGAAGATTTAGATAATTTGTTCGGTCCGATGTTTGAAGATATTTGAGAAAGCATCTTTTTACAACCATCCATTCACCTGAACACCGATTCAAAGTTCATGAAGACTCGCCTTCCACTTTTCAATCATTGTCTGACGACGCAGGGCTCTATGTTGTCACTTCATTGACGACAAATTTCTTAATTCTCTTTGACCGAGGGCTGATGAATTTAATCAGGAAGACCTGTGATTTTGGATGGTAATGCAAATTTGTTCCATATAAATCCTCCCCCCCAAAGGTTTTTTCATGAGGAAAATTGAGTCATCTACAACAGCTTAGAACCATATTAATGTGCCGAATTTCAACCAAGTATTAAACCTCAACTCACTTTGGATAAAAGTCATCCTCTAGAACCAAGGTAGGTGACCCATCCAAACTGTCATGACTCGCACGGTTACACAGATTATGAGGTATGATTGTATGCTTTAAACCGTCAGTACATTTGAACAAAGAAGTATTAAAGAAGCTATGACAGACACAGTAGACTTGAGTCGATGCAGATGAGTTAAATCTTTTTGAAGAGGGACTTCAAGTTTGGGGAAGGAATTTTTCGTTCCAACGACCAGAAGGAACAGAATATTATTTGCTCTCAATGGCTTTGGAAGAATAGTGTGATGCTTTAAAATGTTGTGGTTTTTTATGTTCGGTATAATAACTCGTCTTATGGCTAATGGATATAAGCTAGGAGATGGCATTGATTTGAAAGAGTCATTTGCTCCTGTTGCTCGCTCATGTAGGCTGTCGGAAGTTTTTTGCTTATGCGTGCTCATCAGATATCACTATCTTTCAAATGGATGTCAAAACAGTTTTCTCAATGGTCCTTTGAAAGAAGAAGTCTATGTCAGCCAACCTGAAGGGTTTATTGATCCAAAATTTCCAGATACGATTACAGGTTGACAAAAAACCTATATACGGTCTTAAAGCAGCAACTCGTGCCATGGTATGACAAATTGTCTTCTTTCTAATTGAACATGGGTTCACTAAAGGTATTATTGACCAACTTTGTTTACTCGAATATCTCGTGGAAAACACATATTTACTTGTACAAAGTATATCGTTGACGCCATTATTTTTGGTTGATCAAATCCAGATTTTTCAAACGTTTTGCAAACTTAATTGAAAAATAATTTTGAAAGTCAATGATGGGTGAACTAAATTTCTTTCTGAACTTCAAAGTTCATCAATTCCCGTGGCATATTTATAAGGCCAGTTCACAATATGCAATAGAGTTGCTAAAGAAACTATGGTCTAGATGGAATGTGTTCTATGAGTACATCCTATGGCAACGAGCAGGCTGATGCTTGATTTAAAGGCACTCTCACTGATCAAACGACTTATAGTCATATGATAGGAGGGCTTATGTACCTACAGCTACAGAGACCAGACATTGCTTTTGCTAATTTTGTATGTGCTGATATTTCCAAGCACGTCTTTGGTCAAAACACTTAAATTAAGGTTAACGGATCTTTCGGTAACCTGAGGGACAGTCCTATACATGGGCATATGGTATTCCGAGGATTCCAGATTTGAACTAATGGCTCTTTATTCAGATGAGGACCCAGCATGATTAAAGTTGTTTGTAAGAGTACATCCAAGAGGATTGCAAATTTAGGAGGAAAAGCTGTGCGTTGGTGTTCAATAGAAAAAGATTGTACTGCGATGTCAACAGCTGAAGCTGAATATGTTTCCTTGTTTGCATGTATGTGCACTCGTTTTTTTTGGATGATGTACTCATCTGTTGACTTATGGGATATATGTTACAATCGGTTCCTGTTGTACTATGACTCAAGAGTGCCATTGCTTTTCATGGAAATCGTTCCAACATTCTAAGACGAAGCACATTGACATCCGGTATTATTTTATTAAAGAACATGTTGAGAAGGGTACTGTGGAAATTTACTTGTCGGGGACAGAATACCAACTTGCGGATCTATTTACTAAAGCGCTTCCAAAAGACGCTTTGAGTATTTTAGTTCATAGGAATTGGTATGAGATGTATGACTCCAACTCAGTTGGAAAGCCTGACAAAGTTATCTTCTTGAAAAGCTCATACATAAAAAAAATGTAAATAATTTTTTTCAAAAACAAAAGAAAAATTGAATAATTTCAAAATACCAAAAAGATTTGATATATTTTTCATATTAAAAAAACATAATTTAAAAAGATCACATGCTTAGTTTCATGATTCCAAGTTATATAAAAAAGCTTTCAAATTGTATATACGGTATCATGATCTTAAGGGTGGAGTTCTTAAAATTTTTCCATACAAAATGTTTTGGAAATAAAATAAAACTATGATCTCTCACAAATACTATATTTGGAAATGTTATTAGTTTTCAAGGGGGAGTTTTTTATTTAAGCCATCTTTATTTTTGACTAAAGTACTTACATGATTTCAGTTCAAGGGGGGTTTTGAAAATATTATTTATTCAAGGGGGACGGATTGTTGAAAATTCATAAACAAATTTCAAAAGGAAAACATGTCAAAGATCGAAAAATAGAAATACAGGGATAAAGTGTAAATTTTCAAAAATAATTTCGGGGTTATAAAAATGGTGTCATTGTCGGTTTCATTTTTTCAATAACCCGATCCATTTCCGGACGTTTGAGAAGAAATTCATTCTTTATTTGGAGTTCATTACAACGATTTCGATTTTTTTTCTTTCTCAAAGTATGTGGATTAAGCTGATTAAGATTGATAATTGGATTGTTATTGCACTATAGAGTTTATTAACTCGGTAATTATGATGTTTACGAGTTTGTGTTTTTTTACTGTTTTATATTGAGTCTGTGAAAATAATTGTAATCAGGACGATAATAAGCAATGGGTTTGTGTAACTAAAGTGATTAAATTATTATTAGGGATCGGTTAATTAGTAATGAAATTGAAAATCGGATAATGTATGGTGTTTATGAGTTTGGACAACAAATATCCTTTGATGTTTGGTAATGAACAATGAAATTGAACATAAAATCGAGTTTAGTTTTTCATAAAGAAAAAGGAATAAGTGTATATCTTGTTTAAGAAACTCGGAAGGGTCAAGCAATCAAACTCGATAAGGAGTCAAAAGTCAAACCGAAAGGTTTTAAAAAGTCAAATTCAGTTGATACTAAAAGTCAAAAATTCCGTGAAAGTACGGTTTGTGGAACGTTGAAGGTGTTTTCAGAAAGAAATAATGTTGTATCGATTCATGAATATATGATGTTAATGCTTAAATGTCTGTGCATAATAAGATAAGTTCTCAAGTGTGTGTGAATTAATTTGAAAAAGAAAATCAGGTTTTACGGAATTCTCAAGCTTATGGGGTTCTTATATATTATTCGTAATTGTTTAATTGGCTAAGTCATGTCGGTTTAGGCCGTTTTCTTTTGCAATGCACAGAATGAGGATTGAGTGATTTAGTCGTCATTAATTATTTGAATTAGATATGTTTGTCTTCATTGTTTAGGATTCATGATAAAAAGTGAAAGCTATGAATTCTAAGCTGTGGGTCATATATATCTATTCGTAATTGTTTAAGTGGACTAAGTCATGTCCGGTTTCGGCCGTTTTCTGCAATGAACAGAATGAGGAGTGAGTGACTTAGTGTCCATTCAATTGTGGGTTTGTGATTATATGATTCTATGTTATCATTATAAAGAAAGTTTTTGTCAAAAGATTTCTGGAAAAAGTTCTCAAAATCTGTTATTGTGTCAAAATGATACTCTTTCACAAAACAATTTTAAGAAGTTGAATGATTTCTCTTTAATTTTTAGTAAAAGAGTCTTGATTAAAATCAAAAGAGAAATCTTCATCATTCTTGAAAGAGTATCATGTCACAAAGAATTTCTGGTGAGGATATTCTAAAAACAGAAAGAGAGAGCTAAATCCATACGCGAAAAAGCAAATCAAAAGTGTGTTCGAAAAAGAATTGCCAGAACACACAAAAATGATAAATCAAAAGAATAATTCGAATAAAGCGTATGGCATGTGCTAGAAAAAGCAAGAACGAGCACATGAGAAAGAAACTGATCAAAAATATGTTCAAAAAGAATTGCCAGAACATATAAAACAGACAGAGTGGAAAAAGACAAAAATGTCAAAAGAATTATTTGTTATCTAACATCTCAATTTTATTCATTCAGTAATCATCATGGCACAACAACAACATGCAGCTGAGGTTCATCCAGATGAACTGTGTCCTCCAAATAAAAGATATGATCTTATGGATGCTAACAAGAAAGTTGATCTTGAACATGTGCAATGCCCACCGGAAAGCAAAATTCTGACGAACATCATCAAGAATCATCCATTAAGATTCAGCATTGCAGCTTCTTCCTCCGTACCATGGATATATATGGCACAGTTCTGGCATACTTTGAAGGAAGACGGTTCAAAGTATAGGCTCAAGTTTATGCTGGACAAGAAAGAACTTTCTCTTACACTGGATGACTTCAGAACAATCTTTCATCTACCACAAGCAAATGACAACAATCATAATTCATTCGTGCCACCACCATCATTTTTGGACATGGTTCCATTCTATAAACAACAATTGGGCTTTACAATGGAGCTGAAGACATCGTCAAGCTTTAAGACAACTGGTCTTCTGCAACCATGGCAAACGTTATGTAAGATATTTTCTAAGTGCTTGACAACACGTGTCACATGATGGGATCAACCGCCGGTGCAAAAAATGTAACACCCCCAAATTGCGTCGCAGCGGAATAAGGGTCCGGGGCGTATTACTTCATAGATCAATAACACAAGATGTATATAGAATGACCAAAAAGTTATTTAAAATTGATACATTAGATTTAACAAAGCATTTGTTACATAAGCCGAAGCTTCAATTGTACACTTGTTCAAAATACAAAGATTTCTAGCCCATAACAGTTATACAAAATGTAATGCGACAAAATCTTTAACTCAGGAAGACACAAAAACAAAGTTGGAATGCAGATACCAACTTAGATGATCACTGATGAAATGAAGCTAACAGAGCATTATCGGATGTATGCGGAGGTATTTGGGATAGATGTTCCTCTGACTCAGTCACAGCAGACTGAGTCTACCCAAGGAACGCATAGGACACCTAGCGCCCCTAGGTCACCTAACCCTGATAAGGAAGCCGCAGAGTCAAGTGCTCCAAGACGATCAACTGTGATTCGTCTTCGTATCCCTGAAAGGAGATCCACATGTCTTACACCACCAGCTCCAGTGCCAACTGTTGACAAAGCAGATGAGATGATTTTACAAGATACATTACAAGTTAGTCTTGCTGAGCATAAAAGTCGTAAGGAGCAGGAAGCAAGAGAAAATGTAGCACTGGTTGATGAGCACTTGGCATCTGAAGAAATTGAAAAGATGGTGGATAGACAAGAGAATATTGTTGATGATAGTTCAATCCCTAGGAATGATGAACCAAATATTCCCTGCACTAGGATAGAGCCCCGGAGTGATAAGGAAAGTTCGGAGGTGGAGATTGCTAAAGAAAAGGAAGTGGAGATTTCTAAAGAGAATGAGGTGGAGCTAACTAACGTAAATGATGAAGATGAAGAAATAACTGATGAGGTGTATGAATTAAAGAAAAGGGAGAAAGGGAAACTTGTAGAGGAGACTAGGAATTCACCAATCCCTACACCAATTAGATCTCCTAGGATTCATACTAATCTCGTATCTTCAGATACCGAAAAACTTCAGGACTTGATGGATACTCCTCATACTACATCATCATCAAGTTCGCCTCACAAAAAGGAGATCCACACGTCTTACACCACCAGCTCCAGTGCCAACTGTTGACAAAGCAGATGAGATGATTTTACAAGATACATTACAAGTTAGTCTTGCTAAGCATAAAATTTGTGAGGAGCAAGAAGCAAGAGAAAATGTGGCACTGGTTGATCAGGAATTGATGGATACTCCTCATACTACATCATCATCAAGTTCACCTCACAAAAAGTTAGCTAAAATGAATTGACTTCTATCATTGTTCAAGACAAAACCTACTCACTTCAAACGCTACAAGAGCTTCTTTCACGAGTTACAAGGACGTTATGGT
>BQNB010123492.1:2269-20090 GCA_026074375.1 Tanacetum coccineum
CTTAACTATTAACAACATAAAAAAATAATGCTTATGAGTGTTAGAATATGAGGATGACCCATTGATTTATAAAAGGAAGTGTTGGGTTAAAAAATTGAATTCTATTACAAGCTGCTGCCAGCGGTCCTATATATATCTAGGGGCCGCCGGACCACCAACAGGAGAGGAGTTTAGGATTTGACAAATTTTGTAAGAGGAGTGATATTTTAATTTGCATTTTGCCAATTAAAAATGCTTAAAATACTTCAAACGAAGTAATTAAGTTGTCACGACACGGAATGGAACATGGACTAGAATTGAGACTAGAAGAAAAGAAGAGAACGATTTACGAAATATGTTCCATCATGCCTAAACCTAGACCAAGATAATTTAATGATTCGCGCTTGAGGGGTAAAGGAAGAATGTCGGCGATGTTTTCTTCAGACGCAACCTTTTCGATGGAGATGTTTCCTTTTAGACATTGTCCTGAAGGAAATGGTGACGAATCTTCGGTGTGTTTCGTCCGTGAAAGAAAGAAATAAATAAATAAGAAAATGAACATAGATAGAAATGACGAGCTTGACAATGTCAAGACAGATGGAGGTTAGCATACGATAAACTATACTCACAAAGTTTTGCAGCTCTTCTCGAGCATTGCGAATGTTCATAGAACAATAACACGACAAGGTATATAGTTGTCTTAAAGGTGGTAGCGGAAATAGTGGACAAAAAACATTAGCCATCTCTATGGTTGAAGAGGCGTGGTTGAAAGATAAAGAGTGTTTTCGTCGAGGAGCGATAATGTTTTCGTCAAAAGGAAAAAAATGTTTTCATCAGAGAGAAAGAATGTTTCGTCGAAGAGAAATAATTTTTCATCGAAGAGAAAGAATGTTTTCGTCAAAGAGAAAAGAATGTTTTCGTCAAAGAGAAAAGAAGAGCTTTTTAACTTATGTTGTTAAAAGGCTTGAATATGGATTTTCGGATATGACCTTTAACGTTTGCGATTGCAAGTTAAAGATACTTGAATATTTCAGATGAAATATTTAAGTTGTCAAACCTACTTGGAAGGGTATTAGATTTGCATCTAACCTTTCCGTGACAAAGAGTGGATTATTTGGAAGAAAGCAAGATGATGATTAAGGGAATGTGTGAGTGAAGACTCTAGGAGATATAAAACCGTTTTATGACTCTTTTGACTTTTTAGATTTGTGACACGGACGCGAAGAGAAATATTCTAGTGTGAGGAAATATATACCTAGATGCATAAGATATATAGATATAAGCATGCAAGTTTATCTAAGCATGCATCAACACAATAATCAACAAGATTAATGTGTAAGACTATTGACATTTAAATATTAATTGTCATACATTAAACTAACATAGTGTAGGTGCACAATTAACACGTAAGTCATGTAAAATGACGCATACAAAACATGATAATTTTAAATGCAATCATCATGTAAAACATGTTAGCATTTAGCACTTAGGAGCATGTGTTATTTAGATAAACTAAGAGATATTTTATCTAAATTGCTAGAAAAAGGCAAACGCTTTTACAACAGACATGCATTCAATAGCTAAGCAAATAAACGTTGAGCATTAAGATAAACATGAAAGCATATAATTGCATTACATAGGAGTACGTTATCATCTTGAAACTTTAAAGCACATCTGTGAAATGCAAGTAGTCTAGATTGACTCAATGAAACATCTTCATTGCAAGTGTGAGTTGCAATTCGATGACTAATCATGTTGTCTTGCAATCGACTTCGTGATTTCATGTAATAATCGAGGATGGTTAAACATGTAGACACGGAAAAATATCTATGGTTATTTGATTGATATTTCTGTGATCTAGATAACTCCTAGTCACAATTTCATATTCATATTCTAATTTTGTAATTAGATTGAATGATAAGATTGATTATCGTTTGAATAATAATCATCTTCATATTCGAAATCCTCTTACGATCACTTATTGAAAGAAAACAATCATGTTAGACAAAATATAAATCTTTATATTTGCCAAAAAAAGTTCAGCCAAGATAAAATGTGTATCATCTTTAGAGGGCCTAACATGACTCAACTAACATGCTTTAATTCCGGTTTGCATAATCCTAATCAAGATGTGTGGAACTTTTTAGATAAGCGTAAGCAAGATATTTTAATCTTTTGTTCAAGATCTATAGGTTGTTTGGTTTCGATTACATATTGCTTGATTTAATGGATGTCTTATATTTAGTTGTAGGAAATTGGATATCATAACACAAGGATTGGATTAGGGGTTGGCCGAATCTAGAGAGAGAAAGGAGAGGATTTCTAGTAAGAGAAAAACCTTTAGTGTTATATTGATAAAATAAACAACCAACCTCTTTCCATGGCTGGAAAGAGGTTTAAATACAAAGAGTTTAGATGCCTCAATGGGCTATGGTTTGGGCTTACAAGTGGGTAAAAGACCCGACCCAAAACCATAAGTCATACGCTTACATTACGACTACGAGCTATGCTATTCTAGACAATACATGGGGTGACCGAGTCTTTTTCATGAACCTAACAATCTCCCCCTAAGGGAGGTCACCCCTGAAAATACAAAATGAATCCTAGCATCCTAAGTCTTGAACATTTGACTTCAGACTGGGTGTGTTGTCCTATTACTCGTTTTTTGCATGTTTATTAGAAAAAATAGAAACCAAATCAAATCTTGAATCATTCAAAACGACCGATCACGAGCTAAACTCTAATATAAAAAAACGAATCTCCAATTCACAAGGCCTCGTCGAGAAACGACCCGAGAAGGTCTTTTGGGATTTTACTTTGGTCAAAAGTAAATCTTTTCTTAAAAGCCTCTTGGAATTCTCACTCTTCTATAACTGATATTATCCCTATTATATATTTATATATACTAAAGATGTAATCAATATCGATGCAAAGCAACAAATGATAGCAAATGCAGCAAATGGCCAGTGTTGGGGGGAGCATATCAAATGGTTTTAAAGGCTGAAACAATACAAAAGACCGACCAAATAGTAATTAAATGGAGATATAAGTGGTATAGATTAGGTATTTGTTCCCATGATCTAATCCAGAACCGGAGGAATCTACCACGGGTCCCCCCCATTCCATTTAGATAGAATAGAAGTCCTTAGGTATGATACAAAAAGAGTAAAAGTGAGAAAAGGGAATAATGCGGACTAAGACAGAGCTGACACTGGAACAAACCCAACAAGGTGTAAGTGATGAAGTCTTGGTAAGCATTGAAGGGGTTGAAGAATTAAAAAGAAAAGTTAAGATAAAGGGTGAAAAGAAAGAAGCCCTCCTTACACTTAGGCAGAAATCGAGTCAATACATATGCTATCAGAAACACTAAGCTGTTGTCTGGTATTGAAGATAGTCATCATGGACCCAGTGATGCAATGCACAACCCTTCCCAGCCACTCAAGGTCTCTCAAAAGACTCTTGTTTCATTTCTCACGGAGATTAAACACATTTCTATCAACTTTCTCACTCCGAGCTAGTTGGTATTGAAAAGGTGGCAGTCTGCTCCAGCCTCCGATTACTAAAACCAAAGTTGCACTCCGAGTCAAGAAGCCATAAAAAGAAGATCATCCATAAATCTCATTAGAACACTTAACCAAATATGCTTGCTAATTCAACCTCAATGTAAATACAAGAAATAATACTAAGAGTCCTACGCATTATCCTTGTGATTTAGCTAGAACATCAGAGTGATGCCTAAAAGTATTCACAGTGACGATGGAAATCCTTCCAGATCCAACATCAAACAAGCTTTCTGGGGTAGGTGACTTGTGAGAATCCTACACGTGGTCAAACTTTGTGACACAGATATCAGATTCGGTCCAGCTTATGAATTGACGAATGAATTTTGAAAAAGATAAAACTGTTGGTGTGTTATAAAAACCGTTTGCATCTTAACGCACCGACTGATTTTCCTAAATCAATTTTCAATCTTATGTCCATGGGAAGCCTCACAAGGGTATCTGGACATAGGAAAGCTGAACAAATTACACCATGCAATAGACAACTTAATCAGAAGATAGTAAATACCGTACACACTCTTACCGTGTTTATCTGCTTTTGAGATTTTTTAAGTTGTTGCCACCGGTAATGAGAACGGCTAGTGCAACTACGAAACCCTGTCAACGAGATTCTTTGGAATTCTACCTGATCACAAGCAGTATTTATACTGATTAACAGAGAATCGTGGTTATTACAACCGTATTCGACAAAGTGACAAAGCCACTTTCGTCCATATATGTTGTTTATCACTAACCCATTCATGCAGATGTCCTGACGGCGGCAGCAATTAACCGATGACAAGTAGAAGTCAATGCCACATGCTCATACTCGACCTACATATGTAAAGATATCATGAAAGCTCAAATACATGTTTCAAGACTTCCGCTACTCTGATACCGTACGTCTTTCTTGAAGTGACAAAGTATTAAAGTTAAAGAATTTCAAGGAAATTACCGCTACTAATGAACCTACCGCACGAGCCCTCCAAAATAGTGATGAAGTGTTAAAGTTAAAGAATTTTAAGAAAGATGTTACACAAGCTTTCAAAATCAAGAATAGTAATGAGCATCGTCGGTCGTGAAATTCACAAATCACAAAAGGCAAATATTACAGATGGCAAAAAAAAGATATTATGTTTGGTTGATGAACTTAAGAGGCACAAGATCAACATACAAGTCAAGAGAATAAAGAGACAAGCTAAATATCGAAAAAGTCTAAAGAACAACACATCAAGATTCACAAGAAGATAAAGATCACGAAAACAAACAAACCCAAAGAATTGAAACTTCCAAAAATGTAAAAGCTTAATTTTTTTGAAAAATTGGAGTGACCTCTCCTTATGGGAGATTGTTAATAAAATCTAGAAAGACTAGATTCACTTCCAAATGTCATTAGAATAGCTCGTAGCATAATATTTGGAAACTTACCAAGCTAACCGAGTCAACATAAGACATCCTTATGTATGGCCGGCCATGCCATGGTATAAATACCCCTCTTCACATCTTGAAGAGGGTTGGTTGTTCATTTGGTTCTTTCACATAATACATTTTCCTTTCCTTACTCTCTCTAAGTGTTTCAACCCACTTTCTCTCTCTAAACTTTCTTTCTTGCTTAGTTGTTAAGTGATTTGATACATCTACACAGAAGCAAGATTGTACAACAGACAATGTCCCCAACTCCGAAAAGCTGAGTACGTATCTTTATCTGCATGTTGCGCTCAAGTCATTTAGATGAGGACGCAAGTGCTAGATTATGGATTTCGGTACAACAAGATTCCAATGTATTGTGACTCAAAAAGTGCAATTGCCATATCTTACAATCCGGTACAACATTCACGTACAAAACACATTAACATATGTTATCATTTTATTAAGGAGCATGTTGAAAAAGGTACCATTGAACTTTACTTTGTCGGACGGAATAATCAACAGTTGCTGATAGAGGGGTTTTTTACTAAAGGCCCTTCACAATGTGAAAACAGATGAATAAGGTTTGAGTATTTAGTTCACAGGATTGGTATGAGATGTATGACTCCAACTGAGTTGGATCGCCTGGCAAAGTTATCTTCTTGAATGAAAGATCATACATCAAAAACTTTTTGTAAATAAATTCAAAAACAAAATAAAAAATAAGGAAAAAAATTTAACTTAAAGATGCAAACACATATCTTTTCCGTTTTTATCAGTTTCATGATATAGATTTTCCAAAAGTGTTCTTTAAATGCAAAATCAATATATCATGACTAAGGGGAGTAAATCATTCATAAAATGATCTTTCACTGCTAAAATATGTGGTTTGTAATCATAATCCATTCACAAAATGAGGATATCTTTAAAAACATCTTTCAAAAAAATATCAATTTTGAAAAATTCAAGTGTGGAAAAATAGCAAAAAGTAACAATCTCTTGAATAAAGTCCTTTAAATTATATATTTAAACAAGAGGGAGTAAATGAAATGTCATAATTTCAAAAATCCGAATCTCAAGAGTGTTCAAAACGGAAGTTAAACAATGGATAGACAACCAACTCGATAAAAGCTTCTTTAATTAGAAATCTTAAGTGTGGGGAGTTATAAATTTTTTAGTCAAACTCCATAGGTCAACCTTGCTCGATGCGAAAATAAAAAATGTCGATTCTCAAAAGCAAATAACTTCTTTTTGAACAAGAAACGTTCTATTCAATAGAAGAAAAGAAATTTCAAATGAATATTTGTTTGAGGGGGAGTTATGAAATTTTTTGTAAAAACGGGAACTTATCTGCCAAATATTCAAAAGGTTTGTTGGTGAAAATAGTCTATAGAATGCATAATACCTGTCCAAGGGGAGTTATGAAGTTATTTTTTGGGAAATAAATGTTTTACGAAGAAAGTAGATCGTTGAAAGTGCCAAAATGCAAAAGATTGTTTCGTATGAGCTATTAATGTTTACGAAAGTAACTAAAGGGACTGAAAATGTCAAAAATGCAAAGTTCGGAAGTATAAAAGGAACAGGTTTCATACGTAACCTATTACTTTCGTACCATACATAATAGCTTTTGCCGTAAAATCCCTTTGCAAATTTTTGAGCTTCGTAACTTAGGAAACAACGAACCAAATCGATCTTCAGTTTCTCAGTGATAATCAAACGAAGAAACGTGATCATTTTTATTTATTTGTGATTAAACTCTTTTAATTTTGATTGATAACATAGGTTTCGTATAGATCTAGGGTTGTAAAAATGAAAGTGTTTGAAATGATAAATTGATTAAGGCAAAACATGGTTAAGTATCTAAGAACATGATTTGTATGAATTGATCACTGATAACATCATTTGTGGACTAAAAATCATGAGGTTTCGTAACCATGATGGTTTCGTAAATTTGAACTTTTGCTTTCAGACATAAGAATAGTCTTGTATTGTGAATAAAATGATAATAATAAGCTGAAAATCAGGACAAGTCTTTCAGATTATCATTTTCATTGATAATTATGTTTTACGAAAATGATGGTTTCAGGTTTCGGTTTAGTAAAGGTTATTGGGCCAAAGCTAATAGGTTTCGTAAATGATAGTGGGCCAATAAATAGGTTTCGTAAGACAAAATTGGGCTTTTCAGTTTGGGTTTCGAAAAACAACTTTAATGGGCTATTTTTTTACGAATACTCAAGTGGGCTTAATTGCTAAACAAAATGGCATTTTAAAAAAACCAAATGATAAACTTAGTTATAACATCATATTTCTATATTGATAAATGGGCCAAATGGTGAAGATTGTATCCGGTTACGACCGTTTCCTAAATTTAACAAGATGAGGATTGAGCAATCTACTGACCATTCAAATATCGTATATAAGAATATGTTTTGTATAGCTAAATTTTCCATTCAGTGATCAAATAATCAAAAATATTTTGAGAGAAATAAATGAAAGAACAGTGGTGATTCAACTGTCTGGATCAAGGATTCTCATTCTCACAAAGGCAAAATTTTAGAGTTATAGAAAAAAATGTTTCAAAAAAAATTGTTCGACAAAAAAAGTGGATTATGACTAATCTAATATACTAATTAGGTAAATGGTCTAAATCATGTTTGGTTTCGGCCGTTTTCTGCATTGAACATAATGAGGAGTGAGTGGCTTAGTGACCATTCAATTGTTGTTACATTAGTTTAGTTGTATAATCATATTTTTCAAACATCTTTGGCAAAACTTGTGCTTTTGGAAATTTTATATCGATTTATATCAAAAAGCCGTATCTTTGTGTCAGAAAGTGGTGCTCTTTTACTGAAAAGTTTTTTTATGAGAATATAAAGTTATACTCTTGATTTCTTAAACATCAATGGTTGTCACAACCTTGTGTTTATTCCAAATTGGAATTTTCAAAAATCAGAAGTATATCTTTATAATTCTTATAAAAGAGTATCATTTCACAATGCTTTTTTGGTGAGTATGCTTAAAATAGAAAAGATAGATAAATCCATACGCGAAAAAGCAAATCTAAGTATGCTCGAAAAATAAATGCCAGAGCATACAAAATAAGATTAAAAGAATAAGACGAATAAAGCGTATGGCATGTGTCCAAAAAAGCAAGAAATGGCACATGAGAAAGAAAATGATCAGAATATGCTCAAAAAGAATTGCCAGAGCATATTAAAACAGACAGAGTGAAAAAAACAAAATGTATAGTAAAAATGGTTAAATCCAAAAACTTTTATCTCATTTCACTAATCACTTCATGTCATCATACACTACAGTATTCCACATGGCTCAACAAATCATTCCAGCAGCTCAACTCGTCCCTAACTATCAAAGCATTGGGAGATGTAACAACTACACTGTGCTCCAAAGTATCCCATGCTCAACATAATGCAAGATTGTGGGACAAATTTTGCTTGATCATCCATTGAGCTATGCTCTCACTGCTACTGCTGATGTCCAGATGTGTATTAAACAACAATTCTAGAAGACAGTTACAAGTGGCCTGACACTAAAGACACTATCAAGTTTAAGTTGGATACTCAAGTGATAACTTACACTATGGATATGTTTCGTGATACTCTTCATCTGCCAGTGGAAAATCCAAACAATCCATTTGTCGCACCAGTCAATAGTGAGGTTATTGAATCTTTCATGCAGAGGGTTGGCTATCAAGGTGTTGTTGATAAAGTAAGTTCCTTTTGTACAATTTCTTGCTCAACCATGGCATACCATGTTTAAGGTGTTCAATAGTTGCATGACTACTCGAACATCTAGGCATGATCAAACAAAAATCAACATACTTCAGTTATTTCATGTTGTGGTCAACCGCACAAATGTTGATTATGATGCTCTTCTCTGGTGGGATTTCATTAACTGTGTATTTCAGAAGAAGGATGTCATCCAGTACCCTCGCTTCACAAAGCTTATAATTGCTGATTTGATGAAGAAGTTTCCATCCATTCCTCAAAGAATTGACGAGGATTATCATTCCATCAAGGATGATATTTCGTTGGTGATTGTTGTAATACAACTTGAATGACAATTTGAGGATTTTGATATCGAAAGCATTTTAACTGATGAGAACCGTGCACTGATGGCAAATACGGATATGAGAAGTGTTTGGAAAGTAGTTGTTAGGGCGTGGGGGGGGGGGGGGTCCAATGAATCAACCACAACCGGTTGTTTCTACCTAAGAAATGTATAGGTCTACACCTAAAGCCCATAAGACACCTACCCTTATTGCTGCTAGTCCTCAGGGGAAGAAGAGGAAGCAAAGTGCTGGAGAAACAAGTTCACCAAGTAAATCACTCAAAGTAACCATCAAACAAAAACATGTGGTCGAAGGTGAAAAACATGAAGAATCATATGTTGATAAGTTTGCTGCTTCTATGCTTCGTGATGATGTTGATGATTCTGATAATAGGATAGAGCCCGGGAGTCATAAGGAGAATCCGGAACATGTTGATGATAACGATGAAAATGAGGAAGAGCATAAAGATGAGAAGAAAGATGATGAGATGGGTAGTTTGGAGAATAGGACTGAGAAGATGCAGACACTAATTCCCACAACACCTAGACCCCTAGGATAAACTTATTTTCGGATAAAAACCTTTTCATATTGACAAACAATGTACTCTCCTCAAACAGCCACTAACATCTAAAGATCTACACAAGAAAAGACGAATTTCTAGCAAGTATAATCATCTTTCAGGAGCGCTTTGCAAGATGTGCAGGCGTCAAGGATATAAAATTAGGAACATGGAATGAAAATGTTTGACAACAGAAGAATTCTGGAAAGTTCATGGAAAAGTTGATCAGGTTCTCCATGAAATCGTACCTCAACTTGATGAAAGAGCCACAAATGACTTGATTGAAGGAAATTTGAAACTAGTGGCTGACACCGTGATTCAAGAGCGAGATGCTTTTTAGTCTGAAGTACCTGCTCTTATTTATAAAGAATTTGATGCACATACACCCAAGATCATATACGAACTTTTCAAGAATTATGTACAAAACAATGTTATTCAAGTTCATCCTAAACATAATCACTTCGAACCGATTACAATTTTCATTCATCTGATCTTCAACAACACATGTACTTTAAAGATTGAAGCCAATCTCAGAGATCAGGCTAATGATCCAGCATTGTGGGATGTACTGAAGCGTAAGTTTGAAAAGTCTTGCAGTGATGATGATTTTCACTCACAACGTCATGATGACCATCAAGAAGATGATGCTCCTCCTAAGGGGGAGAAAATAGTGAAAAGACACAAGACTTCTAAAAGTTCAAAGTTTGCAAGGGGTTCTTCATCAAAACGATCAGCCAAAGAATCCACATCTTATGTAACCAAGCAACAACATCAACAACAAGAATAGGATGCATGGGAAGAGGAAACTGTTATTGATGAAGATGAGGTGATTCCTGAAGATGAAACACCTGAGCTAATCATAGAATTTCAAAATGTTGATAAGCGTATTCAAACTATCTTTGATCGTGCAAGAATAAAGGCTACACTGAATGATATGTTAAGTAATCAGTTTAGAAATGCTTAAGAGTACGCCCACCATTTGAAACAAGCAACAAATTTTATAGAGAATCGGATAGTTTGGGAAAGCATACAAGAGGACATAAGACGATCAATACCAAAATCTCTCGTATTCTATGGACCTTAAAGGAATCCAAATGAACCTCCAAGGTATTTGTATAACAAATATTTGTTCCTCTTGAAGAATGGAAATACTATAGAGAAGAAGTATATTCTTTCACCCCACAAGATACGCGCACATTTACAGAAGTTGATCTAGAAGAAAAGATGAATCGTTAGGTTCGAAAAGAATTCAAGAATTTTAATGAAGACGTACGGTTGTCAATTCAACATTGGAAAGATTCATGGCATAAGAGAGTGTACAAGCAAAATTAAAGAAAAGTCAAAGACAATCCAGAAGACTATTTCTCCAAAATAGGATCACAAAAGTTGTCAGAATTCCTGCTGATCAACTATATGGTTTGGAACTTCATGAACAAATAATTGGTGATTAGAAGAAAATTGAACAAGCCAGATAGTTTTTCTGAAGCTGACTTCAAGTACCTGAACAAAATTGATATTGAAGACTTTATCTCTGCCAGAACAAGTAGGTCAATTATCGTGAAACCAAGTTGATGAATTCATTAATAACGTTCATCAGAAGTCGTGTGATCTGGGAGACAGTTCATGATTTCTAGTTGGGTATAGAGAGTTACCAAATCAGGGTAAACTTAACCGCACCAACATTAACATTCCCTGGTATTGAAGCACATGAACCGTACTCAATAGTAGACAAGCCAAATACGGGTTTGATTTACTTAAACAACAAAGATGAGAAACGGGTTATGTATTTGGTGGAGATTGTTAAGTTGTGTGATGCTACGTTGAAAAGAGTCTTGAATGAAGTAAAGCTAAGGATCTTTCAAATCAGTTCTGGAAGAAACCACCTTGGCTAGGTGAATTAGATCTTGACATAATGAAAGCATTCAAAAGAGAAATATCCAAGCGTCTAAGACACCGACAACAAATGAGAAGGTGGGAATCGTTTGTGAATAGGAAGACCAATACTACCGACGATGAAACGTCTGTAATAATCAACCATTAGGGGGAATAGTAGATTAAAAGTGTTATTATTAAATGGAAATGGGTCCCTTTGTGTATTTATAGATTTATTAAGAAATTCTAAGGTAATAAAGTCCATCTGTCCTGGAGTTAAGTAAAGTTGACTAAAGTTAGAAAAATAGAATAGGGTTAGCAATAAGTATAAATACCCATCTAGGAGGGGTATTTATACAAGTCTCTTACATTTGTAACTCACTTCTCCCTCCTATTTCTATTTTCCCTTTTGGAATGAAAACTTTGAAAATGATGAAAAATACTCTCTAGCTCCTCTCCTCTAATTCTATAACTTTCGTATGATACTATAGTGCAAACATGACATATAACCAATCGCTATTTCTTTTATTTATGTTGCTAAGTATTTTAGTTTTAAAAAACAGTACTGATAAATCCTAATTTTGTAATTAATTGCTACGAGTGTAAATATTTGCTTTTTCAAAAACAGTTTGCAATTTAGTTCCCATCGCAACTGATGCGGTGGGTTGCATTATAAAAGTTTTACAACCAACCTAGGCAGTGTACCTAACCATTGTAGTGTAGTATAGGTAAGACTCGGGGGGTTATTATTGTTCTCTAGGGGAATAATGAGGTAGGTTCGAGGTTGTACTTACTAAAGATACTAAATGTTGAGGGAAAGTTTTTAATGAGTTTTTAAATGTATTTTTAGAAATCAAGTAAATCTCGGTTTTTGAAAAGGGTTTTTTTTAATAAATTAAACTACTCGTAAAAGAAGAAATATCAATTTTTGGGAACTCGTATAGGTAAACAAACGTGTCTACTTAATCATGCACTACTCTCTAGTTTCTCTTTTTAATCTTATTGCATGTCATCCTCGTTAGTGTAATGTGTAAGTATTCCCCTAATTCTGCAGCGAGTTGGTCAAGCTCGCATTCTACGTGACAACCTAGTCGGGCATTACCAGTCAAACACACTCCCTTCTAATAGTTAATCACGCGCAATAAATACTTAAGAAGGAATCTACCTAATATTTAAATAGTTATGAAGAACTAGATATAGGTTTCATCTAACTTAATCACATTTTTCTTGACGTCTATGCTAATGTAATATTTTATAGCTAGTTTTCTAGAGCCTAACGCGCACACCACTAACAAGAAGCAATAAAGATCAAAGATTACAAACTAGGTTTCATGCAATAAACAAACACTAATTAATTTAGCCTAACATGTTAATAGAAAGCGAAGAACATATAATCAAACAACACATAGATATATTGAATGATTAAATGGGTAAAGAGACCTCACTTCAATTAAACATGTGAGTATGAGAGTACAAAAGGGTTTAAAAACTCTAAAATTCGACTGCAATAAAGCTCTCATAAGTTGCCACAAGTTTCTACACGAATTTATGAAAAAAATAAGGTTTGTATATATAGGATGTGGGCTCTGACGACGTCATTAGGGTTGTGCCTAAACACCCCCTAAACATCCCCAACCCACCGACAACACGTCGAATCTCCAAGGTTCTTCAAGTCGGCTATTGTACATCGTCGCTATTACGTTACACCGATTGCTAGCCATTACTCAGACGTCGTCTATATCTTTTTTGTTGACTGCCATCTCCCCGACCTAAAAGTCATAACATTTTATCCAAAAAATTACACTTGTGGGGCACTTATTTGGTGATGATGCGTTAGGAATGGAGATCGCAAGCTTGAAAAGTTACTTTTTGTCCAGTTTCTTCCCGAATCAAGCCCAAGTCACGTGCTTTTCTTCAAAGTGATTCCCAAATGCTAAAATACAATAAAATCGATTAAGTACAATATTCAGGCATATTTACACGATTTTAGGGGTTAAATGACCCCGAAAAGTGTATAAAAATTAAACCTCATCAGCACGCGCTGGCAAGTGTAACTTTGTACAAATTAAAGTTTGTAAGAAGGTTTGAGTTAGAAAAGGAATGTTGGATAGAAAAGTGTGAGAGAGTAACATATGAAATTCAATTCAAATGTTTTTGTGAGATGGTTGAGTGTGTAGAATCAATATTATGCCAATGTTGTAAAGGTTTGTTGAGAGAGGCCGAGGGTTGTCATGAGTTGCATAACCAAACTTTGAGAAAAAGGGTGGATGTTGTGAGAGGGAGATATTTGAATCTCAAATTCAAAGGAGTTTTATGTGAGTTCGCAAGGTGAGTGAGTGAGTGAGTTGTGAGTAAGTTGTAAAGTGAGTTGTGATGTGGACACAATTAACCTATGTTCAGATGAAAGAGACAAGCATGGTTAAACAATAATTTGTATATACAAATATTCACAAGAAAAAACAATAATTTTAAATGTATGATCATCAAGTTTTGATAATAACAAATAAAATGTCATACGTACGTAAAAGTCTACGTAAACAAGTTAATTAGTCGTAAGTTTTCATACCGACGTCAAATCACTTAAGGTATGAATATGAAATTATAAAGCATTAAGAATGATCAAATAATATAGTTTGTCATGCATATCATTTGCATAAACCCATGTAAGTTTGCTTACATCTTTACTAAACAAATGATTTCAAGTAAACACATACTTAATAAATAACTAGTTGACAAAATATGATTAACCATAAATGAAAACAATCTTTCCACATCTTTCCAAATCAGCAATCTTTTATTATTAGTGTTAAGAAATTTTGCTTCAAATCTTGTACAAAAATTCAAATATTTAAATACAATTGGAAGATTTTGAAGAGATTTTTGGTTAACCACTAAAGGACATAAAAACGGCTATGACCACCCACGGATCCACTAAAATACAAATACGGGTCCACTGTAGCTGGATATGTCGATCCGTGGGAACTGATAACGCATAAATTATACATGTTTTCGGCGGCGTTATTTGCATTTATTTTATCATTTCTCGTTAACTTTTGATACTTAATCGACTATATTTGCTATTATAGGTTCATGGTATGTGTCGTGGAAGAAAATAAAAGAATACACGAAGATTTGAAGCTTAAACGAAGAAATAACTCAAGTTAATGATCTCCCGACACCTGTTCACTGTTTTGGCCATAACTCGGTCATACGAACTCCGTTTTAGTTGGTTCAAGCAGCCCAATGAAGAGAATTCAATTATCTACAACCTTGAAAAAGGCCACCCCCCCCCCCACACCCCAAGTGCTAAAAGTGAGAAAAGTGCGGCGGTTTTGGCCAAAGTGCGGCGCACTTTTCAGTCTGTGGAAAAATTAAAGGCAATTAAATGCTAAGTGCATTAACACACTATGTGCGGCGCATAAATAAGTTTGTGCATCGTACTTTGGCCCCCGAAATGCCTATAAATACCCTCCTTGGCTTCCTCATTTCACACACTCTCACCCTCAAACCCCCAATTCGTTTGGAACCATTAGAAGATGTGCTTTTGGTGAAAAAGGCTTGAAAAACCTTTGATCCAAACCACCATTGATAACACCATCATCACCACCATTAAGAATCAAAGTTAGAGGAAGTTTTAATTTAATATAATAAAGTGTTCTTGGGAAATTCTTGTGAAATCACCATCATTTGCTCTTAGAGTTTGGTATAATCTTATTTATTTTTTGAATATGATTATTATTGAATTGTTTAAGTTCATGATGTGTTTTATTACTCCTTTGATTATGGAGCAGTAATCTTGTGTTTGTTTGGGTAATATGTTTGGATATGTGTTTATTGAATTGGTAAAACATATTTTCTACAAGAATATAGGGCGAAAGGGTTCTTTTATATATGTGTTTAATCATTCACTTAATATATTGGTTATAATAACTTATAAAGGCCGAAAGGATTTGTTGTTAGTAATCATATAACTTCCTCGTTATACAAATGGCCGAATGGATTTGCAACTTGTGACATCTTGTATATTTTCTAAACTTATAAACACTATTCCAAACACATCATTATCTAAGTGATCATTGCCTAAACAAACATGCTTTAATCATTTGCTTGAATCATCTCTTCATTGATTTCTTTACAATATTCGATATATGCTCGTTTTGGTTAATTTGATCCGTGACAATCATATTAACCTTAGCACCTTAATTACAAACTGTGAAAACTTCAATTCTTGTGGAACGACCTGGACTTACCTAAAAGCTATACTATACACGAACGGGTATACTTCCCGAGTGTTGTGTTTTTAGTAAAAATCGGTATTTCTAGTTATTATAAATTTAAAGATTGGAAAACATACATCAAGTTTTAGGCGCCGTTGCCGGGACTTGTTTAAGTTGATTAAGATTTGATGTTTATTCTGGTGCTATTTTTTTACACAAAAAAGATTTCAAACTGCCGTACCGTTTTCTGCAAACGAACCTAAAAAATCTTTTTTTTTCCAGGAAGTACTGGCGACCCCGTATTTGTGCGTTCGGTTTTCCAGAAAACCCAGGAAGTTACGCCATACTTTACCCACGAACGCAGCTCTTTCTGCAAATTTTCACAAACATAACTTCTTCAAAACCAAAAACCCCACAATTTGCTAGTCTTAGGTTCTATAATCAATTGGAATTGTATTTTTCCTGATTAAAGCCTTGTGTATTTGTAATTATCTAGTTTATCATAATATAAAAAAAACATAAAATTTCTAAAAAAGGCGGCGCACTTTTCCTAAAGTACGCCGCACTCTATCTATCTGAAAATTTTTTTATCTATTTATTCTTATTTTCTATATATATAATAAAAACTATAATATATCTAATATATAAATCTATATAAAAAAATATATGAAAATAATTTATTTTATTTTGAATATTATCCTATTAGCCTTAATTATATATATATATATATGTCTTTTTTCAAAATGCTTAACGTATGTATAAAGCCCCTATCTTTCGGAAAACAACTAGTAATCTGATATATAAATTAAATAAAAATTTAATAACAAGGACTTATAAGATTAAAACTATCCAAAAAGAAGTCATCGAGAACGAAAATTCAAAACTGTCAGCACAGCACTCCATTACTACTTTGTCGTTATAAATATACCTGAAGAGGATGTTGAACCCAAACAAATAATTCTCGATCCTGATGATCAACCCATGTGGGAGAGTGCTAAGACTGTAGCACCAACTCCTAATTCTGCCATTATTCAACTCGATGTTGATGACAACTTTGTTATCAATAGTACTCACTTGAAAATGATTTGGGAAAATAAATTTGATGGTTATCTGCGGGCCGATCCGCATGACCATATCCGCGAATTTCTCGCAATCTGCGACATGTTCAAATACGGTGAAACTCAAAGCGAAGCCGTAAAGCGTTTAATATTTCCCTTTTCCTTGTGCGATGAAGCTAAAACTTGGTTTAACGATCTTAATAAAGAGTCTATAACATCGTGGGAACAAATGAGAAAAGCTTTTATAAACAAATTTTTTCCACCTTCGTTGTTTAACCATCTTTTACTTAAAATCAGAAGTTTCTCTCAACTCGTATGTAAAAGTCTAACCGACGCTTGGTTACGACTCAAGAGCATGCTTTAAAAATGTCAAGGGCACGGTCTGACCAAAGGAGCTATTATTCAAATATTCTATCACGGTCTAGACGAACCCACTCAAGGAATCTTGGATGAAACTGCTAAAGGAATCTTCCTCTATAAAAGTCCAAATCAAGCTTTTAAATTTCTCGAGGACAAAGTCTTTTTCAAACATGATTGGCCCATTAAATCTAAAAATGAACATCATCGAAAATCTGTTTCATTCGCCGATGGAAGTAAGAGTAATACTGATAATTCTCGATTTATGGAAAAATTAGAGGCTCTAACTATAAAAATGAATTCTCAGTTCCAGAGCTTAAAAGAGGAGATGCATGAGATGCGTAAGAATAATAATATCAGTGGAGATAACCATGATTCAAAGAACGATGACACGCTGATTTGTGAATGTCATGAAGTAAATTACATCCAATCTGGAGGTTATCAAGACCGAATTCCTCGTTACTCATTTTCTCGCCAATCCTACCATGATCCTAATGATCCTGAGAAATCGCTCACAGAATTAAACAATGATGTGAGAAATGATCTCGAAGATTTCAAAAGACGTATCCGTAGCATGAGAACTGTTTATTGGAAACTTTTTGACAGAGACGATGGTAAAACCACCGATGTTTTACCTAAGAAATAGTCTAAACCTACCAACCAAGAACCTCAATCTAAAACTGATTTCGAAAAATGAATGACTAAATTCTTTGATGATCAAAGAGTTTCAAATATGTTTGTCAAAAACAGTGTTAACAATA
>BQNB010123493.1:0-11659 GCA_026074375.1 Tanacetum coccineum
CATGGAAGGATTTATCAAAGAAGATGATGATGAGTCATGTTACGAACAAAAGAGACGATGGAATACTTATACAAACTACAATGATACGTATGAGATAAATCATGAAAATAATGAGAGAAAAGAATTATGTGAAATTCAAGAGCTACCGGTGTGCAATATAAGGAGATATATGATGATCAAATATTCTGTCAATAATGATGAAGAGTTTGTTGCTGTAAAAGAAGACGAATACGACGATCTTACTATGACAAGAAGAGATGCATGCCAAGCTTACCAAGAAATCTTTTAGAGCTGAATGAAAGGGGGCTGAGGAAAAGTCTAACTTAAAGATTTCGCTGTAAACAAAAGTGCTTCCCAAAAGACAACCCGGATTATTATTTAATTTTGTTATCGAGTCTGTCTTCTCAGACATCAATACGGCGTATCCGCTCCATACCATACGACGTATTGACTGTCTGAACGTTATCAGTCTTTATTTTTGATGCACTTTAAAAACATTATTGTAAGTTCTGCGAATACGCCATATTCATTAACTTGATAGGCCGTATCCATAGTCTGACTCGTATTTAGTTTGTTTAGTTTAGTTTAAATTAACCGTAGGTACCAAGATAGGAATGCACCTGCTTTTTCTATGTTTTTTACAGGACCTCGTAAAAGAAAATATTTTACGCAGGACCTCGTGAAGGAAATATCGACGAATATTGGTGGAGAATTTACGAATCTGAAAATCTTGAAGTGTTGGAGTCTTGAAACCTCAAGACGGCTGTTCAACACACAATCTTGTTCATAAACGCAACTTGGAGAATCTACCGAGCAAAAATTAGGGGAGTTTCTCATTCTAATTCTTTTTAAATTCCTGTATTTAATGTTTTATATATACAACGAGGACGTTTTATAATTCAAGTGGGGGGATGGAATTAGAATGATCACTTGTCCAAATTTTCATAATAAAAAGCTTAAATTATGCTCAAATTTTAATTTTTTTTTCAAGCATACTTTTGTGAAATTACTTGTTACATAACCCGCACACAATAACCTTTGTTAGATATTATGAGGATTTAACCTTTCCATTTCCAAATGTTTACCCAAAATCCATAAAATATGAGTGTGTCAAGTCGTGTTGTAAAACTTTAGAACTTGGATTGGATATCATATATTCGACGACCACAATAATTGAGTTTTATGGGATTTAATTTGAGTAACTTGTGTAAATGGTAAATTTTAGATTACACCCAAATTGGCTTTACATGTTGCTTATTATCTAAACTTCACTGGGTAGTTAACACCGTTAAACCTTCCACTCTCTTCTTTAGTGCTATTGATCCACTAGAACAAACCCGTAGAGATAAATCCTTTGGAAATTTACCACCAACAATTTGTTTAGTTACTAACCCTTTCACTTATACCTAACATGTTAGATTAAAGTTTAATTTACAGTTGCTTAGTTGCTTTTAAATGTAAGTTTGTATTCCCAAGTTTCCCTGTTGCGTGTAATTTTCTCTCTTTGGTGTAGTTGGATAAACTTGGCCTACATTGCAAATGGGAATATATATTAGTAGTCCTAAGCTCATTTGTGATTTTACTACCGTCGTCAAATTATTGGATGAAACCGATAGAACGAAGAAATTACAGGAAAGATTTATCCAGAATTATTATGATGGTGAGATGGTGAAAACTACACCGAGATTTGAATTATTATGAAAAAAAGAAAGAAAGTTTGAAGATAATCATTTCGCAAAAAGCATTACCGAAAGAATTATACGAAGGATCGATTATTCGTTGATACGTCTAAAAATCAACCATGTAGAGTATTGTACAAAGTGGAAGATATCGCCACTTGCCTTGTAAAGTATGTAAAGTTTTAGGATGATTGGGAAGTCATCCGAATGCTCAGACACGACCTACACTTGTTATCAAGTTATGAAAGATCTCATAAAGGTGTCAAAGCTTCCACAAACTCTGATATCATTTATTTCTTCACAAGTGCACAAGATGGCGATCCATTACAAGATGATGTAAGATTATGTTTAGCCGATGATCTCAAGAAAGCTCAAGATCATAATCAAAGACAAGTCAATAATGAATCAAAAGATTACTACCCCAAATGTACAAGATATCAAATGAATAATCAAATGTCTATGAGCTAAAGACTAAAGTGATTAAGTTTAGTATTTTTAGGGGTGACCTCCCTCAGAGGGAGATTGTTAGATATTAGAAAAAGACTCGGTCACCCCGTGTATTTTACTGTTTATTATAGCTCGTAGTTTAATAGTTAATCGTATGATTTTCGGTTTTGAACCGGGTACTAATACCCTGTATTTTGTAAGAACTATAAATACCTCTTCCAACTTTGGAAGAGGTAGATAGTCATTATTCATTTTCTATTTTACACACATGTTTCTCTCACTAGAAAATATCTCTCCATGTGTTTCTCTCTCTAGACACTAGCCAAGTCCAAGAATCATCTCCGGGCTATGAAATATGATATCCTACAGTCAAGAATTGTAAAATCCCATGTAATTTCATGAATTAAAATACAAAAGTCAATACCATCAAACACAATTACTTTTTATCACCGCTCGATCGATCAGTAATCTTTTTGATACCACTTCATCAATGACGACCCTTGTAGATAAGTCACTTCTCTCATGTGGTGACAACAAACCACCGATGCTTGAAAAACACTTGTATGACTCATGGAAAAGCATAATGGAACTTTATATGATGAATAGACCTCATGGTAGAATGATTCTTGCTTCTGTTGAAAAAGGTCCACTTGTTTGGCCAACAATTATAGTAGATGGTGTAACCAGACCAAAGGAATATACTGAATTAACTCCCGCAGAAACTATTCAAGCTGATTATGACATCAAAGGAATAAACATCATTCTACAAGGCCTTCCAACTGAAATTTATGCTCTTGTTAGTCAACATCGTGTATCCAAGGATATTTGGGAGAAAATCAAACTCACACCCCCCAGCTCTCATCGACTACGACGTACGGAACTTGACGACTCGTTCCCATATGTGTGACAACAAAGGCGGCGATTGACCTTAGCAAAAACCCTGTCCAACATTCTGTACCAAACACATCGAAATACGGTCACCACTTTCTTCGTGATTAATGTCAAAAAGGACATATCTCTAATCGAAAGAGTTATCATCGACAAACATCGCCGACATTCTTCACTAAACCCTTAAACATGAATAGTTTAACTATCTAACGTCGTGGTTTAGGAACTGATTGAACACATCATAAATCATATAAGTCTGCTTCTCCTTATTCTGTCTCAATTTTCTAGTTCGGGTTCTACTCCGTGTCGTGACAAATTAAATACTTCATCCGAAGTACTTTAAGCACCTTTAATTCGCGAAATGAAAATTAAAAAGTCACCTCTCTTTGCAAAATTTTGTCAAAAATGGGTTCTATATACGTCAGCCTGAGGGCTCGGCGATATAGGCGGCCCCCAAGATATTTGGGGCACCAAGGAGATATGGGCCGCCATCAGGGAAATCAAAAATAGGAAAACACTTAAACAAAAAAAATTTCAAACCACGAAAAACAAACACTTCCCCTCGTGCTGCAAAGTGACCGAAAGCTCAACTAACCCACCCAAAAATTCAAAATCCAAACCATTAAATCATTAAAAATAATTGAAGATCAAATCAACATTAATATTCAATCCTAACACTACAAAGATCATCAATTGTATGTCATTTCATTTATTTTCTTTCAATTTGTGTCTAGGGTTCATGATGAACACAAAAATCAAAATTAGGGATTTTCATTTTTCTTCTCAATTTTTGTTCAATTGATCTACATAGGATACAATGTACAACAATAATTGCTTACCGTATAGACAAAGATAGGATTTGTCATTTTAGTGAGTTAGTGAGTTTGTAGAAAAATTTATTTGAACTAAAACCCTAATTTTATTTTTCAAATCACTCACGTTAGGAACACAATAAAATTATTGTTATGCATTATCAATACAACCTAAAAACGTTTTCAAACACATGCATAATGATCTCATTAACAAATTTTGAGATACATAATTCATATGTATTTTTCGACTTGTTTAGATGAGCAAAATCAAATTAAGGAGCGTTTGGGTTAACTCTTAGGATTTTATTTCTAGGTCGAGTTAATCGTTACTCCACATTTGTTGCATATAGACACACACTAGACATCTTGTTAAATAAAGGAACCTGACTAAAATTATCTTCCTTTAATTATAGGTGAAATGAATTTGGAAGATGAATTACAGTACACTAAATCGTACATTCCAACAATCTCTGATGAAAACTATATTCCTGATATCTTAAAACCTATCATTCGAAACCTTAGGTCAATTCATGAAGGTCGTCCTATATCTCCTGAATCCACTAAATACGATAATATTCAAACCCTCTTTCAAATTATCAAATTTGTAAAAATATATGAACTCCATGAAGGAATTTGTCCAAGATTTCTACTTGAATTTTATTCCTCAATAGAAATCACCAAAGATGAGAATCAAAATATCTTCTTAACATTTTGGGCTTTTAAAAGAACATTTAAGTTCTCACTCAAGTCATTTGCCTTAATTCTCTCCATTCCATGTGAAGGAGAGTGTTCTTACTCTGAAGAACCCTCTCTCGACTCCTTGAAAACTAATCATGAATCAAACACACCTTATCAAACACACATCGCAACACCAAAGGAAATCATTCAGTTAATTACAACAACAACAAACAAACAATTTTTCCAAACAAAGTCCTCAAAGAAGAGCTTTGTCAGAACATGAGACCTTGAAATGAAATCATTCAAGATAATGCCTTTGGCACTCAAAATGAATCACCATTTCTTCCCGCATCATCATGTCACATGATGTATTGCATCTTAATAAGTACCCCTTTTAACTTTGCCTACTTTCTAACCAAACGAGTTGAAAAAAAATAAAAATCAACCAAATTCTCCAATACCATATGGAATGATTCTAAATCATCTATATGAACATATCATCAAAATTAATCCTCATCTACAAAAATCAAAATACAAATCATATTGGGGAGCCATGAAACCTTGGGTTCATCCCATTCATCGTCAATAATCATCTACATATCTTCTGATGAAGTCTCAAGTGATGATTCAAATGTTAGTTGAGACATTTCTTGACTATTACTCAACATACGTACTAGTATTATTATTATGTTGTAATATCTTCTTAACTTCTGTCACTATTTCTTGTGTACGTATACAACATGTCTATGTCGTTATTTCATGCTTGCTATGTGACACTTAGTAAATCTTTAAGTCATTTATATGGTTCTACTTGGCCTCATTGCATGATTTCTTTTCTTGCATTTATTTATTTGGCTAGATTATACGATTCTTGATGAAATGGAGATACCATAATCACCCTTCCAACCCTCTTAAGTCATTCCGACACAAAAGACTAACTTTTGGAAAATTTCTAAAATTCCAGAAAACGGCCCCCTAAAAGGTTAGGCGGCCCCCTTATATATCCGGGACCGCCAAACATTATGGGACCGCCAACAGTTATCACGTTTCTTTTTAGTCTTCTCTCTTTTTCTGAACCTTTGACTAAGCTTTTGGTAAAAAGCTGTCATTTCCCTTAATATCAAAACAAATTCTTACACCTCAATACTAGCATACCATGCCTTGCCATACATTCTCCTATATAAGAACATCATATTCTTCATCATTACTCATCAAACACATCTCATTCTAAATCTTATTCCTAACATGTCATCTCCTAGAAACTATGGTGAAAAATCTCACAAATCAATCATAGATCCTTGGAGAAACACTCATTCCTTGCCTTACTCACCTCCTCTATCTCCAAACAACTCACTACCTAAATCTCCACCAACCTCTCCAATCTTTGATACCACTCCTTTGCCTCCCTCTCCTAATTCATCTAATCCTACATTCTCTTCTTTACCTCCACAAACTCCTACTCCAAATCATAGTGAAAACCGTTTGCATGAACTCCTACACCTTTCAAATCTTCTTGATATCACAATTCAAAATGCAATTGAATTCACTAATCGTTTACCTCCCTTCTCATCATTCACTCATCCTCCTTGTCTAGACCAAGTCAATTTTCATTCGGACTTTTGTCATTGTTGCTTGGGAACTCGTAAAATCTTTAATATCTTAAAAGATGACCTTAACCGTATTAAATCTCTCATCATTAGGCCCTCAACCCTTTTCCTATCATCCATCACTACCAACTCTCCTTAAAATATCTCCTAAACATCAAGAATAATCTACTAGTTTCCTTTTATTAGATGCTCTAATTATGTTATGTTAGGTTATGATTATCTTATGTTGTATCATCATAAATTGTCCTTATGACTATGTATGATCTTTCTACCAATTTGAATGAACTTTATTTATGAGTTTCAAAAAGTGTGATTTATTCTCTTAAGACATTTGTCATGCTATGTTGGCTTGCACTTGTATTTCTAACCTTGTTTTGTAGCAAACAAATCATCGTAAGATCGGTCCCTTGGTGCCCCGAATAAGGGGGAGCTTACATCAAGGGAGAGTCTTTAATCGTCTATTTCTTTCTCTCTACTATGACTCGACGATCAACCTTTTTGGATTCGACTTTTATACTAAATGGGTTTATGTTTTGTCATCATTAAAAAGGGGGAGATTGTTAATACAAATAATGTCTAAAAACTTTATTTATATTTTTCGACCTCTCAATGTTTTGATAATAACAAAATGTAAAAACGTTTACGATAAAAATAAACGTTTATAAATTACTAATCATAAAATTTTATTTCTAAGATTAATCACTTAAGGTATGAATAAACAAATCATTAAACGTGATTAGTGATCAAGAAAATATTTTTTCTTAAACCTTACATTTCTACAAAAGTGTTTTTATAAAAATATAAAAACAAAATATTTATTCATAAAAGAAATGTTTTATTAAAAATTAAATTCGAAATCAGATTCCCCCCCCCCCTAAAATGGAAGGTTCCAAAACAGATAACACATTCCCCACAAAAAGACAAAAAGAGGAGCGTACTCTACGGCGGCCCCCTTATATATTAGGGACCACCGGGACCGCCGTCAGCATAACGGTTCTTTTTTGTCTTCTATAAATACTGGGCCACCCCATCTGAAAAACAAAACCTCTTGTCACGAATTTTCTCAGATATACTTTTCTCTCTTCTCTCTTTCTTTCTAAAACACATATCTTGATCACTAACATACCTTGATCTTGTTTCAAGTGATTAATTTTTTCTTCCTCCTTTCTTCTTCTAATCAAGTGCAAGAGAAGAACAATCGTATTCTTCTACATACGAATTGTTATCAAGTGATCTCTCTCTTCCTCCTCAAGATCATAAATCTTCATTATATTTACTTTGTGTTGTTGTGTAAATTGGATTGTGTGTAGTTCCAATAGTGTAAATTGTGTATTGGAGTGATTTGGATTGTGTGCCAATCTTAGGGTATATATCTTGTGAGTGTATAAAGACTTATTGAAGTCTTAGATTAGTTCTAGCTAAGATTAGGACTCGACATCTAGCTTAGTGTTAGAAAAGAAGGTAAGCGACGTGTAAACGGTTTTCTCCGCCTAAAGGGAGCTTGTTAACATAGTGAAATCTCGAGTGGAGTACTCGGGGAGTGGAGTAGGAACGAAGAGGTGCTTCATAGCTGAACCACTATAAATCTTGGTGTCTTGGTTTGATCATTTCTTTCTCTATCACTCTATATTGTTATTGTCTACTTAGTTCATTACATTAGTTAGTTTAATTGTGATTCATATTGTTGATTGATTGATATACAACTCGGATCAAATAATTTTCTAAGCAAAGTTTTAAAACGGACAATTAACCGGTAAACTATTCAACCCCCCTTCTAGTTTCCTACACTACCTACCACGAACACATGGAGCAGATCATTGCTTCTACATAAACTGGCGCTAGCGGACCCTTATTCAATCTACCCAGGTTTAAGAATGACCAACCTTGCTCTAGATCGACGTTACAACCCCCAAAACACCTTAGGGGCCCAACCAATTATTCTATAGGTAGTAGGGAGGCGTTAACCCGCCCGGCAAGAAGAGCCTTATAGAGGGACATTTGTCTGCCCTCAAGGTCTTGTTGAAGGAACACAATGAAAAAAATAAGGGTTCAACATGCCTGTTACGTTTGAACTTTAGCGATGAAACCTTGGTTATAACAGAGGAAGAGAATCCAGAAAAAATGTTGCAAAACGGTAACACAACTAGAGGACCCACCTAGAAGACTGATGACCTTCGAAAGCCTTTCAAAGAGGCCCCGGGTCACTATTAATGAGAAGAATCATCGAGTTCTGAACCCCAAGCTACAAAATGCCCACTAGTGTAAAATATATGACAGATTGATAGATTTGGATGATCAGATGAGTAGGTTTGCTGGAGCAGCGAACTTAGAAGAATGGCCAATGACAGTATGGTGCAAAATGTTTTAATAAACAATCGATGGGGCAACTAGGTGATGGTTCGACCAGCTTTCTCCGGGTTGTATTGATGATTGGGTTGAGCTTTACAGAATGTTCATGACAATATTTACGCTATTGAGAACAAGCTTCAAGGGGCTGGCAAAAATTACGTAGTTTACCCAATGGGCGAATGATACACTCTCGGCCTTCAAAGAGCGATGGACCGAGGAATGTAGTTACATTTTGGACGTGTCGGAGTTCATGTATTTATCGTCTTTCATGAATGTACATAGATGCTCAGAGCTGGAAAAGATGTTCTCCGGACCCATGGACTATTGACGAAATGATGAGGATGGTGGATGATTTCGTTCGTTCGGAAGAAGCATATACGAGTATGAAACTACCAAGGTAAGAAAGCTTTAAATCCTACAATTGAGGACACCATTTATCACACTTGAATAAAAAACCCCTACGAACTTCATTTGGATGAGATAGTCGTCGAAACGATCATCAGACCAAGGAGAATTTTAACCCATACATGGCACCTCAGTACCTTCCTCAGTTGACCTCGAAGTCTCTGTCAAAGCCTCCGAAAGAAATATTAGCAGCAAAACACACTATGATAAAAGGAGGCTCCACAACATGTACAAACATGCTGCTAGTGATCAAAGGAGTGTTAGTAGGACGAGCAAAAAAAGTGATGGTACGATTTCCAAGGATATGCAAAAAATTCTAAAAAAAGAAAAGAGAAGAGAAACAATACAAAACACATGAGAAGTGAAAGGAAAATAACAAAAACAATGAAGCCTAAAAACGCAAAAAGCATACCATTGTCATCAACCATGATGGCAAGCTTCAAGGGAGCTTCCTCCTAAAAACTAGTCAAACTAGCAAGATATAAAAATCAGATAAGGGAATGTTTGGGCTTTGATGGGATAACGAAAAAGACGATCATAAAGTACCTAGATCGTCCTTAAAATCACTCAACAAAAGTGAATAATCATCAAGAATGATTGACTCTTTATGAGCTTAGGGTATCCGCTATGGTGTTTTATGAAAAGGTTTATAAAATTATATAGAGGTCTTAAAAACTTGTAAACCATAGTGAATTACATCCATTTTAAGCTTGTGTAACATGAAGATGTCTAAAATATTGAACATTTTCATAATTCGATGCACTTGAATTATGTGATATATTTATAAAACTTAAACATTTTCATAATTTAATGTACTTTTATTATGTGATACGTTTATAAAATTTGAAATGATTTATACATAGTAGAGATAAGTTTATAAAAAAGTTTATAAGTTAATTTTATAACATAATTATATGTAGAAACTATATGGAAAACTAAAAATATATATTATTCAGATTCAACTAAGCTCTTACAAAACACAAACATTAAAATAGGAATAGACAAATGAAACCCTAAATACGAAACAGACCCAAACCAACCAGCTTTAGGCTTTATTAAACGAACACCCCCGCTCAAACTTATAATGTTGAGAGTTTGTCAAATAAAAACTACATTAAAACTAAAAAGCAAACGAAAAGTGGAGTGTCCTAGAGTGCAAACTCAGTGCTACACGGAGTCTCATTCCGATTCAATCCTAACAAGGCGACATCAATCAAGTCTCAAACAGACGGACCAAATTCATTGCAAAATGACTCGCCGAGACTTACACCTTAAAACTCATGTATATATGATACGAATAAACTCAAGGATGAGAATCCGCGAGACCAAGTAAACCGGAAGCAGTATAGAGAAACTCCGGGTCGTTATGTCCCAACGAGGCTGAAATGGAAAATCGCAAGACGATTTGATGATTGGTGTTTGAATGTCACAAGGAATGTGAATATGATTGGAAACTAAACTTAATGAATAAATGCACATAAAAATAAGCAAAGAAAATAAGCTAGAACAAGAATAAAAACTAGGAATACTTAAAACTTTTATACTAAAGCACAAATAAACTCAAATAAACTCAAATAAACTTTAAGACAAATCAAATAGGCTAAACTAACTCTAAATAAGCAAATACAAAAAGCAATTAAGCTAAATTAAACAAGATAAACACGACAGTACTAACAACAGTACTAACAGTTTTAACTACCAGTACTAACTTGGAGTTAGTACTGCTAGGCTAAAGTTAGTACTGTTAGCTTAAGGTTAGTACTGCTAGGCTAACAAGACTTAAAGAAATAATAAATAAGGAAACAAGCTAAAACAGAAGTTTACCTAACCTTAATAAGCACTTAGTAATTGGAATAAGCAACTAGAATAAACTAAAATGATAAATAAGTTACAAAACTAAAACTGATAAACTCTTAAAATACTTTGAAAAAGGAAAATAAGCTTAAATAAGCTTACCCTTAAAGAAAGTAAAGGAAAATGGTTTAATATACTCTAAAAAGCTAAGGAAATCTGAAATAAACAGAGATAATAAGCTGATAAGCTAAGTTGAACAACCAGTACTAACAGTTAAGACTAACAGTATTAACTTGGAGTTAGTACTGGTAGTGTTAAGTTAGGCTGAATAGCTAAAATGAACCACCAGTACTAACAGTTTTAACTGACAGTACTAACTTGGAGTTAGTGCTGCTAGTGTTGAGTTAGTACTGCTACCTTTGAAATCTAAAAAATGAACTAGTAGTACTAACTTTGAGTTAGTACTGGTAGCTTTAAGTTAGTGCTGTTTCACAAGTGAACTAGCAGTACTAACTTGGAGTTAGTACTGCTTGTTGAAAATACCCTTTAAAAATCATTTTTCTCTCAAATTAATTAAAAACAGATTATCTATCAACAAAATAAGACACTTATAAGCAATTATGATTAAGATTAAGCACTTAAATAGGCTGGTTTGGCCTAGCAGTGTAAACTTAAAACCAACAGTTGTATTAAATAAACTAGCAGTTCTGCAATAGATAAGTAAAGCAAGAAAAAGAGAGACTTACAACACCCTTGCTCAAAACAGGGCTAAATCAACAATCTACAAGCTCTAACTTGTAGAAAACAAGTTAGTGAGAGTTCATAAGCCCATCCAAAACTGGCTTATCATCCATAACATAAGCTGAGGTATATTTGAGAGTGATTGGTGTGATATTCTCTTAACTACTTAACCTTTTAAGTTTACTGATCGTGCCGGATTCACACCGTAAATATATATAATATATAATAAAATATAAAATATATATAGAAGTGTAAAAAC
>BQNB010123494.1:7645-20089 GCA_026074375.1 Tanacetum coccineum
AGTCTCTTGCAAAATGACATTTGTTGCCACATTTGTAACATTTAATATTTTCATTTACCTTTTGACCTGAGAAATTGTTTCTTCTTTTTATAAAACGTTTCGAGTTTGCCAAAAGGGCTCTTTTATGATACTCAATATCTAAGTCTCTTAGATACTCCTCACTAGTCCTTTCATCTACTTCATCATCAGAATTTTCTTGGAAATCCTGAATGACATTGTTAGAGAAGAAGGCAGTAGAAATTGGAGTGCTTGAGGAAGTGGTAATGAGGGCATTTTTGATGTCATAATACCTTCTTTGGATTTGGTTGTCTTCATAGACAAACCTTCCATAGATATCTGCAAAGTCAAGAGTCTGAGTATGATTGGCATTCCTTAGTCCCTGAGAGAAAGTTAGCCATTTCTCAGGGAGACTGTTTATGAAACCAACATTGATTTCGTGTTTAGAGAGGTTAACGCCATCATTGGCAAGCTCATTGAGCAGGGTCTTATAGCGGGTGTAGGTCTGTGAGAGACTTTCAGTGGACTTTGCCCTGAAAGTTTGATACTCAAGTTTCAGATCCATGATCCTATTTTCCTTGGTATCTGAGGGACCTTCAAAGCTGTGAACCAAGTCAGTCCATGTTTCTTTTGCTGAAACACAGCTAATACTATCCGAATTATGTCATCTGGTAGACATGACATAATGATGCTTTTAAGGCGCTGGTCTTGAACGACCACTCTCCTCTCATCTGGAGTCCATTGGGACTCAGGCTTAGCATCACCTTCAGCTATTTTTGGCTGAAATGGACCATCCTTAATACATTTTAAGTAATAGGGTTCCATTCCCGCTAAGTAGAAAAGCATACGCTTTTTCCACTTATTAAATTTTCCGGGCTCTAGTTTAGGAGCAATAGCAACGTAGCTACCTCTTTTTTTGTCAACTAGCTGGGGTACATCATTTACTGCAGCCATTTAAGGATCTAGGTTTTAAAAGCTTAAGTAAATTAGTGTTAAGTAAGCTTTACAAACCTGATGGCTCTGATACTACTTGTTGTTCCCACTTAGTTAGTGAACAATAACTACAAAGTTATTATTAACTAACTCATGGCATGCAAGTAAAGTAAACTAATTGTTGTTTTGAAAAGATTTGTGTTCGTAAATTTAAATAGCAAGTAAAAGACACAAAATTAACTTTTCAACGTTTAACTCTTTTTATTAAGAATTATACCCCATTGTATGCGGAACTACAATGGGGATTGAATGACAATGTGTGTGTGTGTTATCTCCTCACTAATAACTTTGCATAAACCTAAAGTGTTATGCAAATTAACTATTTGTAACCAACTAAGGCTGCTCAGTGACTTAGTTAGATTAGCAGAGTAGATATGTGTTTGTGAAAGATACGACTTTAAATGTATAAACTTGACATCTACTCCTTTATAAGAGTTCTATTTATACTACTTAGGTAGGGTCACACCTCTTGGTATTAAGCACTTATCTTAGATCTAATAGGTTAGTATAGGTGTACTGATTTGTCCCTATTACAATGTCTATTCTAAGTATCGGACAAATGCTCTTTCCAAGTTCAGTTCCTGACACTGAACTTATGTTATACCCTCTTCAGGATAAGTTGACTTTTGGAGATAAGAGCTTGGACTTATCTGCTTTCAAACTATCCTGCCTATTCTTCAGTCTCTTGTCTTTAAGGTCATCTAATTGTTGGAGATCGTATGAGGCTCAGTAAGTCTATTGCCATGACTCACTAAACCCATTACCTTCTTCTTTGGCTCAGGCTTCATTCACTGAGTACCGCCTCACTGAATGCTAGAGTCTTTATTTTAGACTCAGGTTGTGCATCTTGAAGGTAACTCACTGAGTGACTATTCACTCAGTGACCTTGAAATGTTAAAGGTTATTTACACTTAGGTTATATTGTATTCAAATCCTAAGTGAAAGATCATTGGGCACTGAATTGGTCCAACAATTAGCATAGATTTGACTTAGATTAGAATTAACATAGATTAGATAACCAAAATATAAATAAATTGAGAGATTTAACCTCGCTTCAAGTGTTTGACACCCTACTTACTATGGAATTACACCTGACCGGGTACACTGCGTGTTAAGTGTTGTTTTTTGTTAAGTCGGCAAAATATAAATTTAAAACTTCAACTATCATAAATAAACACCACACAACGACACATCAGGCGTATTGGTTGCCAGAACAGTCATCTTTAAATTTCTTCGTTTAAGCTCCTGAATGCATGCCTTTTAGTTAACTTTCACCAAGTACTTCATAATTACTGCAATTCTCAAATATAAACGATTAAGTAACATTTTTGCAGTAATTATACAAAATAGGTTATTTGCATGGGATAAATGATGCTATAAAAGTGACGTTATTTGATGTCATCAAATATCCCTCCACTTTAATCCTACTTGTCCTCAAGTAGCCTTTAGAAGTTTATGAAAATGTATCCCTAAGGATTTTTCTGTTTAAGAATTTATTTGATCTATTACAAGTACATAACCAAACACCTCACGAAATAGGAAGATGAAAACACTTAAATCACTCAACTAATCTATGTGGTAACATGTAACTAATTCACTTAATTGCTCAGGTGTGTGAGTATTCTATCATAGGCTTGGTAAGGATACACATCTCCACCACTAGAGCTAAGGAGTAACAAGTTTATAATAAGGCTTAGGGTTGATCATTCTACAATCTTTCACCAAAAGTACCACACCAACAAGGCAGCTTACACTTTTTCTGGTACTAAGTTAAATACCGAGTTCTACTTCGAGATAGAACCAATCTAACACACTACGCATTTTAAGGCCTAAAATACTAACCTATCATACACATATGATACACACAACACAAGAGATTGAAGATAGATAAATATCATAAAAGTGATGACACAACTAAACTAATAACACTTGAAGCTTGATGTCTTCATTAGTGTTCTTCACTAAAGAGTGAATGATTTTATTACTTTTAATGAATTATGAAACAAGTATAATGATCAAAGAATGTATGAAAATGAAAAAGGTAGAAAGAAAAATATTGGAAAGGGTTATCTAAAGTGAAGACATGAAGTTGGTATTTATAGCCAACATTTGAAATTTAAAATCTGGTCCAACAGCTAGTTCGCACGGATCCACCAAACTGTGGCTCAGTCTTTGGTTTTGCTGGATCCCTGTGGTGCAGCTGGGATAGATTTTGTCTTTTTGTGATTAACCTCAAATCTTAACAAAATATTCTTATGTACTTAAGAATCAGATTTATTAGATTCTTCTAGAAGGAAAATATTTCTTAACATATATAAGGAAAGATTTTTTAGATTTGGAAAGATTTAAAAAGATTTAAAAAAGATTGTTTTCACTTATGGTTAATCATATTTTGTCTTACATGATTAATATAACTAGCTTATAATTAATCTTGTGTTTACTTGCAATCATTTGATTAGAAAAGATTTATGCAAATGATTAAGTTTGAATGCAAGAAAATATATTTTTCTTTGATCATTAACTATGTTTAATAATGCCATATTCATACCTTAAGTGATTAGTCGTCGTCAAGTAAACTTTTGACTAAATAACTTGTTTACGTAAACTTTTACGTAATATGACATTATATTTGTTATTATCAAAACATGAAGATCTGTAAATATAAATATCGTTTTTGCGCGAATATTTGTATTAACAAAATAGTTGGTGTAATTTCTAGGGGTATCTTACTCTTAAGATGAGAGTTAACAAAGGGTTTATATGGGGATTTAACTAACCAGTGTAGTTAGTTAATAAAACAACATATAAAGGCTTTTTGGGTGTAATCCTAGAATTTTACCAATTTAAACAAGTTACTCCATATAAATCCATAGTACTCATTATTGTGGTCTCAAATAGATATACTAAGCCAAGTTCTAAAGTCTACCACATCACCGGCACACTCATATTTTATAGAATTTGGGTAAACATTTGGAAACGGATAAGGTTAAATCCTCACAATATCTAACAAGGGTTATTGTGTGCGGGTTATGTATCACGTAATTTCACAAAAGTATGCTTGAATTTTTTTTAGATTTGAGCATAATTTAAGCATTTTAGTGTGAAAAATAGGACAATTATACATTCTAATTCTTATCCCCCCACTTGAATTATACAACGTCCTTGTTGTATAGATAAAATATTAAAAACGGGAATTTAAAAGAATTAGAAGGAGAAACTCCCATGATATTTTGCTCGGTAGATTCTCCATGTTGAGTTTATTGAGAAAGAATTCGCGTTGAACAGCCGTCTTGAAGTTTCAAGACTCCAACACTTTAACATTTTCAGATCATAGATTCTCCACCAACATTGTCGATTTCTTTTTTTCAGCGAGGTCCCGTGCAAATTATAGCAAAAATGATGCATTCCTATCTTGGTACCTACGGTAAATTAAAACTAAACTAAATACTAAATACGGGTCAGTCTGTTGAATATGCTGTATCATGTGCATGAATACGCCGTATTGACAAAACTGACAATAATGTTTAAAATGCGTAAAAATAAAGGACTGATAACGTCTAGACATTCAATACGCCATATGGTATGGAGCGGATACGTCGTATTGATGTCTGGGAAGACAGACTCGATAAAAATAAATAACAATCCGGGTTGTCTCCCGGGAAGCACTTTTGTTTCAGCTAGTCTTTAAGTTAGACTTTTCTTCAGCTTCTTTTCATTCCATCTCATGCACGCTAATGTGCCCGCGTGTAAGCCATTCTTTCATCTCCGCATCTTGGACATATTCGGGTCCTAAGTTCAAGACCTCTTGTAGAAACTCTTGAGCTTTTGGTACGAGTGCGAGATCCCATTCATCTTATCTTCTTCACTTACCTTCAGTAATGGTGAGATCTTGTTGCATTGTTCATTAGTTTGGTGTTTAAACCTCGGATTTGATCGCACCATTCGGTAAGTTACACTTTCATTATCATTGTAAATGGTAATCATTCCATCGAACCGTTTTGCATTAATCCCAACTTCTCTCAAAAACGGCTCACCAAAAATAACATCGCCCATTCCTTCATTATGATAAGCATCCATATCTTCTAAAACTGCAAAATCTGCTAAGATAGAAAAAGTTTCAACAAAGATAGGTATATTCATTAAGGATCCAACTACATTGTTTCCCTTGTATTCCAATTTGTCCTTCATTATAGAATTATAAAACTTTTTGGACATTACATTTGGGTACAAGATAGGGGGAAAATTAGCGTTTAAAAATTCAAAACCTATCATGTAAGAGAACTTCAAGTTGTAGGCATAATTAATATGGATCTTCTTATCGTGGTTGCAATCACTAGAATATCCAAAAAAATGCTAACCATTCTTGCATCATTCCTAGCTCTAAATTCCTCAACTACCTCACCTTCCTCAATGGTGGGCATTAAATTATCAACTTGATCTCTCCTAAGCTCTAATGGTACATTAAGATCGTTTATGTAATCTCCAAAGAAAGGGTCTAATGATCTATTCAACACCAAAGTATCTCTCATTAGCCTAGTGATGTGTCATTGTGTAGTGTATAATTTTTATTGATTCAAGTTTTAAATTTATATTTTGCCGACTAAACCAAAAACAACACTTTAACGGGCAGTGTATCCGATCGGCAGTAGTTTCGTGGTAAGTAGGGTGTCGAACACTTGAAGCGAGGTTAAATCTATCAATTTAATTAATATCTTGGTTATCTAATCATTTAATTCTATCCTGACTTCTAACCTTTTCCATCCTAATCCTAATATCTAACGAAAAGAGGGTTTCATCAGCCTTGAAACTGCACGGTTTTGGTGGTGACTAAATCAATCAAGCACTTTAAACCACACTCAGCTAATAAACAAAAGATAAAAGCGACGACCAAATATAAGAAAAACTTAATTAACCATTATTAATCCGATGTAAAAGTGGTTTTTTATTAAATTCAATGATTTCTTCTCTCGAGGGCGTATATCATTCTTAAACGTAGCTTTTACATCATCCTAAGACCGAACATATTAATCTGTCATAATTAAACGCATCCGAATAAAGCATCCTATTTGTTGATTATAATCAGTCTCCAGAATTAAGCAATGGAGATCAGTTAAACCCTAGCTCATAGAACTATAACCCACTTTACCGATTAATGTAATTTTATACACATAGTCCAGAGTCCAACTATCCAATGGAATCAAAACATTATTGTTTAATTATCTAGTACACCGCTATCTACCGGTCAATAAAAAACATGCAAATCCAAATTAACTATACAGACCCGAAGCTGCCTAGACACAGATTTAGAAGGACAATATTTATGATCCTATGATTCTAGATGTATAAATTACTATATGGAGAGCTATCCCAGACTCTAGGAATTACTTGGCCGTAACACTAGATCCATTGAAGGATAGGTCATATACAAAAGCGCGATACAAGTATAATTAGATAACTTAAAACAACTTCAACGATAAATCAGAAATCGATATACAAAACCAAACATTCAGATCTTCAAATATTGGCTAATACCCGAAGTATTACCTTCAAACATCAGAATAAATCAAGAGAAATTATTTAACCAGTAAACTAACCGATTACGAATGATACCAAAAACAATGATACTAAATATATCGAATATCACGTTGTCTCCTATGAAGTGATAACTTACACCTCCCTCTTCTCTCTTTTTTTCCTCGAAAATGACTTTTATTGTTTAAGTAGCAAGAATATAGGTATACACTTAAACTCGTTTTTGAGCCTTCTATTTTAAGACTGGAATTCCGTTCAAACGTATCCAAGATAGGAGACGGCTATTGTGAGACTTCTTAGTAGGACCACGCTTGATATCATCCAAAATATTCACTATACTATAGTCTTAAATCACGATATTAGATCTTCTATATACGCGTATTGATGCTTTTATTCGTTTTACTTTTGATGCAGCACGATACCGTACTTCCATGATGGAATACGCGTATTCTTCAAATTGTAATCTTCAAACAATATCTTCATTAACTCGCAGAAATGCGCCCTTTTGCAAATATCTCACCAAGCACTTCCTAATTACTGCAATTCTCAAATATAAACATTAAATAACAATTCTTCAATACTATACAAAATAGGTTAATAACAGGATAAATGATGATATAAAATAGCGTTTTTGATGTCATCAAAGAACCCCACTAATCCTACTTGTCCTCAGTACCTTTAGAAGTTTATTAAAAATGTATCCCTAAGATATTTTCTGTAAAGCATTTATTCGATCTATATCAAGTACTCAACATACACCTCACGAAATAGGAAATAAACACTCAAATCACTTAACAAATGCTTGTAACATAACTATTCACTCAATTGCTGTTTGTGAGAATATTATATCATAAGCTTGCAGATACACATCTCCACCACTAAAGCTAAGAGTACAATTATAAAGGTAAATTTAGTTTTTTTGTAAGGGGGGTGGTGAAAGGCTTCTTTGACCATTCTACATATTGCACCAATATTACCTCTCCACACAAGCATTGCACACATACATGCCGTAAGCGAGCAAAAGTAGACCATGTGGTGTTCGATCACATCCCCATTCGAATTTAACCAATGGTAAGATTGAAGAATGATATGGTAGGAACCTTCCTACACTTTCACCAATAGTAATCAACCAACAAGCAGCTAGACATGCATACATGCCAGTACCGACAGAGATATACATGAGCGGCTCGAATCACAACGCATCTCATTCGCGTAAAACCCATGTTAATCATCAGGTGAGAGGAAATAAATTGTTGTTAAATAAAAATCAAGAAACAAATAAAATAAAGCCTAAAGTACAAGTTGCTAGACACTTTTTCTCGAGACGTACATGATAAAGACATGACTTTTATTAATGTCCCTTGAATCATCGATCAAAACAACAACCTAAGTTGGCGTTCCCGTACGGTCAAATTCCCAACTCCCAAAAATTTTACGATAACTCTACAATGGTAAGTGCGATATCTTCCACTTTTGACAATACTCTACATCTTGATTTTTTAGATGACTACAACGAATAATCAATCCTTTCGTGTAATTCCCTTCGGTAATTCATTTGCGAAACGATTATCTTCAAACTTTATTCTCTTTCTTTTTTTGTTGTATTTTTCTTATTTTTTTATTTTTTTCAACTATATACCAAACTCGGAGTAGTTTCACCATCTTCACGATCATAATAATTCCGGATAATTCCTTCGATAGTTCATTTGTTCTTCGGACTCACCAATAATTGTGATGGTATAAATCATCATGAGTTTGAAGCTACTAATAGAACATTCCCATTTTGCAATGTGCAATATTCATCGAACCGCACCAAAGATAGAAAATGACACAAGACTCGGGAAATAAAACTTACACTTAACAACTAGCAACAGTAAATTAAACTTAATCTAACAGGTTTATTGAAACAGGTAGGTTAAGGTGTAAGGTGTAACAAAAACAAATAGTTGTGTAATTCCCTAAAGATGCCTCTACGTTGTCTATGATCTTCACCTCTAAAGATATAGTGGAAAAGGGTATTAACGGGAGTAACTAACCAAGTGTAGTTAGTAGATACTAAACAAGCATGTAAAGGCGAATGGGTGTAATCCTAGAAATTGACCGAAATTTTAAAAAAAGTTACGCCTTCTAGAATCCATAGTACCATCACTGGGTCTCGATGATATACCAAGCCCAATTCTAAAGTCTACAACATCACCGCACACTCATAATTTTTGTGAATCTTTGTAAACATGTTGGAAACGGATAGCTAAATCTCACATATCTATCAAGGTTATGTTGTGTCGTTTTATGAGCGAGTAATTTCACAAATTTATGCCATGAAAAAAAAATTAAATTTAGCATAGTTTAAACATTTTAGTTGTAAATTGAGACAAGTAAACATTCTACTTTCCATCCCCCCACTTGAATTATACAACTCCTCGCTGTTTTAAAATAAAACATTAAATACGGGAATTTAAAAAGAATTAGAATAAAACTCCCACCCCTGATATTGCTTCGCTAGCTCCACAATTTGCTTTATGAGCAAGATTGTGTGCTGAAAAAGCGCGGAATCCTAGCACACAACACAACACTCAGAAATCCAAAATTGTATTCCACCCAACGTCGTCGATATTTATTTCACGAGGTCTCCGTATAAAATAGAGTAAAAACATGGCATTTCCTATCTGGGCAGCTACGTTAGATTTAAATTAAACACGAAACAAAATACGAGTTATTTTTGGTGGATACGCGTATCGGTTAGGAATAACGCCGTATTCCAGAACTGCAATAATGTTTTTTAGAAGTGCAATAAAAAATAAAGACTGATAACGACCATACAATCAGATACGTCGGGATGGTATGAGCGATACTCCGTATTGATGTCTGGGAAGACAGACTTGATAAAATTAAATAACAATCTGGGTTATCTCTCGGGAAAGCACTTTTGTTTACAGCAAAGTCTTTAAGTTAGACTTTTCTTCAGCTTTTCTTCACTCGGTCATAGTCACCATCCATCCTTCGTCCATTTTCTGAAAGATTTCTTGGTAAGGTCGGTACGCCTCTTCTCTTGTGAAAAGGATCAGTAATTCATCTTCTTTACAGCAACATACTCTTCATCATTATTGAATGAATATTTGATCAACATATAATCCTTTAGTATTGCACACCGGTATCTAATGAACTCACAAAATTCTTCATTCTCATTTCTTCTGATTTATCTTGTAAAGCATCATCATAGTTTTTAATATATGTTCCATCATCTCTTTTGTTCGTAAGGTGACTCATCATCATCATCGATAAATCCTTTCATGATAGCTTTGTTTTGTAAAGCCTCAGCTTTAAGTTCACTATCTTCCAAAGCCTTGTACCATTCGTAATCCTGATAATGGAGTTGATTTCCAACAATGTAAGTTCCGGGTAAGTTTCCTCAGTACAGATGCCATCATCCTCCAACCTACAGGTTGTCCATATCCGAACATCAGTCTAACATTTGGAAAGAGTTTGCAAGTATGTTTAATTGCGGGGTTTGGTCCAAACTCCAATATAGTCATGGCTTCTCATACTACCCATGTTACATCCTTGTTCCATTCATAAAAATCCAGTCCAATCATTATAATCTCATAGTCTTGAATCCCTTAATGTCCTGAGTTCAGTAATCTTTTAATATTAAATTCTTTGATATGCCCTTTGCACATAAGGTGTTATCAAATCAAATAAATTATTGTTGATCCTAAACATTCAGCAACTTCATCCTTATCATCAGAAGATTCTTCATCTGTGAGCTCAACTTCATCATCTCCTTTGACCCAGTAAATCCATAATGCTTTCATAGTATAATGATCTATTGTCTTGTAGTTGAAATTTTTTTGATCCCAACCATTAAGTAAATGCAACATCAGACGGATCATATCCTATGTCATCATCAGCCTCATGCTCCGAATCATCATCCATTCTGCTTAATCCATTGACTTCATTGTTGAAAACTTCAAGTGGTGTATCGCAAGTGAGCGAAACATCTTCGACTTTAACATCCTTAATTTTCTCGAACTCTCCTTTGATAAGTTAGGTATTAATGTTCAAAATGATGAAATGTGGCAGTAGTATGTTTTTTACAATAAATGGTTAAGTAAAACAGAGAGTTTGTTGGATTTTTGGGGATTTTTTGATAATAAAAGAAATTTATTAATGGAGCAATACGTCGATTTAAGAGAAAGGTGATATGCCGATTAAAAAATTAATAATACGCCTGATTGGACAAAATGGATACACTATCCGATTGGAATGGATACCCGTATTCACTATCGACCAGAACATTTTTAGCAAAATAATTAAATGCGCAAACAATTAAACAAACAAATAAATACAAGCAAATAATTAAAGACAAATATACAAATATTACAGAATATACAAGAATATATACTAATCTAAATTACACTACTCTTAAGGGTTAGAATATATTCGAATGTTAAAAACCAAGAGTATCAAATAAAAATCAGATTAAATTGTACTCCCCGCTACATCGCCAAAAACTTGATGTGTCGTTGTGTGGGTAATATATTGTTTATTGATTCAAGTTTAAAATTATATTTTCTGACTAAACCAAAAACTACACTTACGCATGCTATCCATCGATAGTAGTTTACGAGGTAATAAAAGGGTCGAACTCATTGAAGCGAGGTTAAAATCTAATTAATTTAATTATAATAGTTATTTAATCTATATTTATTATCTATCATATTCTAACCTATGGCATCCTAATCCTAAATCCTAACGGAAAAAGAGTTTCACCTAAGACTCACGTGGTGGTTGTGACTATCAATCAATTCAAGCACTTTACCTCCACGCAAGCTAATAAACAAAAGAAAAACTCGAGCCAAATATAAGAAAACTGTATTAACCATATTAGATCCGATTAGGAAAGTTTGGTTTGTTTATTAAATCCAATGGTTTCTCTCTCGAGCGGAATAATCATTCTTAAACATAAAGTACATCATCCTAAGACCTAGAACACATTACAATTAAAGCATCCGCATAAAGCATCCTTATTTGCTGATTATAATCTATCTTAGGGATTAAAGCAATGGTGATCTTGTTAAACCCTAGCTCATAGAGACTTTACCCACTTACTGCTAAATGGTAATATATACACTAGTAGTCCACTTGTCCAACTATCCAATGGAATCATAACTTTATTTGTTGAATTATCTAAGTCACCTGCTAGTCAGCACGATCAATAAACCATTGACAATATCCAATTAACTAGTTAAGCCCGAAGCGTATCCTAGACACAGACTTAGAAGGACAATATTTGTGATCCTATGATTCTAGATGTATAAATTACTATATGAAGAGCTATCCCAGACTCTAGATTTACTTGGTCCGTATCACTAGATCCTGTTGAATAATAGGTCACATACAAAAGTGTGTAAACAAGTATAAATTAATAAACATAAACAAGCATTCAATGATAAATCAAGAAATCGAGATAAACAAATACAAAACATTCAGATCTTCATAATAATGGTTAATATCCGAAGGTATTAGCCTTCAAACATCATAATAAATACAAGAGAAATTATTTAGCCAAGGTAAACTAACCGAGTTAACGAATGATACCAAAAACTGAATGATTACTAAAGTATATGGAATTTCACGTTGTCTCCTATGGAAGTGATAACGTTACCCGACCTCTTCTGCTCTTTTTCTCCTCTGAAAATTGACTTTTATGGTTTAGGTATCAAGAATATGATTTAGCACACTTAAAACTCGTTTTTGAGCCTTCTATTTATAAGGACTGGAAGTCGGTTCGATACGGCGTATCCAAGGATTGGATACGGCGTATTGGGGACTTCTTGGAGTAGGGACCACGCTTGATATCTTCCAAAATATTCACATACTATATCTTTAATACGACGTATTGAGATCTTCTAAATACGGCGT